>VTPC01001057.1:0-67345 GCA_011009095.1 Ignelater luminosus
ACGTTTTTGAACTTTTTGTAATGCTATAATAGGTGCACCAGCTTCTGTTTCTTCCTTCATAAACTTTAAAACCGCACTTATGATTTCACGACACTGACCACTCAAAATTTGATTCTAAACTTTCGATCTAAATTATATTAATTAATAATTAATTGAATGAAAATATTGAAATATGTAATTTATAAAGATACAATACTAATAAGACGAGAAACTTTAACGCTGAATCCCGAATTTTAAATAGAATTTATAAATTAATTCGATAGATAATCAATACTATAATAAATATAATAACAAACCAATAATATTAAAAATATAACTAATAATAGAAATAATAGCAATTACTAGAGATAAATCGAAATTAATAGTAAACTTACTGTAAGGTATAGAAAAAAATTGTAGTGATACTTTTTTTTCGAATGTACACAAGTTACTGCCTGGAAAGTCGGCTTAAAAGTGAACTCTCCCCACCCTTCTGAAGGATTTGCCAGTGCGCATCGGAGGTTCACCCGCAAGCTTACGCTAGGTCCACTGTACTTAAATGTTAAGCACCTAGAAATGCATGGAAGGTGATCACTAAGGAAACGCAAAAATGAAATATCACAGTTTGTTGTAACGAGGAAAAGGGAATTAATCTATACGAGTATATTAGCAATTCTAAAGAAAAGTTATAAGACACTATAAGATCTTTGTGATTTTTTGTGTAAAATTCCAGGTATTTAAAATAGCTCTCAGTAATTTAGCTGTTTGGACTTATTTATGGACGCAACCAGTCAACCAAAGCAATAAGATTAACAGTGCCGGTGTTAACAACAACTATAGAATCGTTTTAGCAAGCTTAACATCCATATTTGGATGCAAAGCTACGGAGAAAAGAGTCCGAACTGATAAAGTAGCGTTGTCAGCAATATCATAATTTAGGTCACTCCCAAATGCGTTTTATTGCGTTATCCGCCCCTTCTTCAGTAATATGCATAACTTCTCTAGGTTTTAACGTAGGTAGCCGCGAACCCACCTCATCTTTAGTATGTGAAAAAGTAGGTAAAACTTCCTTTTTAAAATTCTAAACATGTTTTATGCTGATAGCTTTAAACAGTCTGATATAACTTCATATTTTAAGGAAGAAACTTCGGTTGACTTTATTCGTTTTTTAGTTTTTATTCTATTAAGTTTTATAATTAGTTAGTTAAGCAAAATGTAATTAAGAAGTTATTAAATTTTATAAAAATTTAGAAATAAAGCTTTGAGTTTCGTTTTGTCTTTTACAGGCAATAAACGCATTCTTGAATTTTAAAATAAATGTCTTACGGCAATCGACTTTCCGCTGGAATCCTAAAATACAACCAGAAAAGAATATTACAGAGGATTAGAAATAATAGGTCGCCTAACGGTTGCACCAAAAATGAGGTCAGATAAACCGCCCTCACAGAGGAACAGGAGCATACTCTGAAATTGCTTTAAAGTACAGAACAATCTACGGAGATGGAAATAATAAAATACGGCACGGTATAAGTGGCAGAAAGGTAAAATAATACTCTTACTTGGGAAATTTTAAAATTAAAATTGTATTTGTGAATGCGGTTATTTACATCATTTGTTAACATTGTGTAATTGTGCCCATTTTGAATTTTTATTCCTTTATTCACGCTTTGTACATTTGAGACATAAAAATAATTATTGTCAATTGTTGTTCTACCGTTAAAGATTTATATTTAAAACAGGCATTTGGCATTAGCTGACTTTTGTTCGCTTTAATTTGCTATTAACTGTGATTCATTAGTCTGATAGAAGAAAGATACATTTTAGTAAAGTCTGCTTTCTCCTAGACTGTAATACACATATTCATTTACCTATTTGTTGACAGAATCAGATAGTATCTAATATCATCCTTTGTACTCTAAACCCATTCTTCCTTTAATCTGTTTTCTAACTCATAAATACTGCTGAGAGTAATTGCAAGGTCTTTTAGGTTTCCATCTCAATTCAATATAACTTGTTTACATATTTAATAGCGTATAGAATCACAAAGCTATTCACTAACACAGCATCTACTTTGACTATCAATCGAGATGATATCAAAGTTACTTTAAAATTTTCTTTCGTGGCTATTGTTTTCTCTGCACAAAAGCAAAATACTTATGTATGAGCTTGCTTATTTTATCTTATCAACATGTAACAAAAAACATCACATATTAAGTGCTCCCTCTGGCTTCTTTACAATCACTTTTATAAATAATCAAGTGTTCCTGGTTTTTATCCAGATCAATATTGGTTTTGCCCTATTGAAGCTCATTGGTGAAACAGAGCCGCATTCCTCGATGGAAGTTAAGTCTTTGGATATCTGCTAGAGGCCGCGAGTGATAAATCTTGTTAGATGTATTAATTACTCTAGAATATACAAAAAACTTGAGTGTCTTTACTGACGTATTCCAACAGAGCAAAACCATTGTTGACCTAAATCTGCTCTTGTTGCTGTTGATGTAATGCAACAAACATTTTTAAAGAGTATCTAAGCTAGAAAGTTTTGACCACTCATAAAGACGATTAAGAGTTGCTTTTTTTTGTATATCATAGAAGACTTTCATCTACTTAGCTCTACTAGGTTTGGTAGCAGATAAATATTTGTGTGTTTTTGCATTGCATTGCAAAGGCGCCATGGCACATATTTAGTTAGATAATCGAAACTTGCTTTTGTTGCTAATTATCAATTATTCGCTTACCAATTACAATAACAATAAAGACTCCTGAAGTTCATGTTAGAACGAGAATTGCAAAAAAAAGATTCATTTAGAAAACAACTAGGGCGTCTCCAAAATACATGGTAGTGTTTGTATATTAAAATCTGCAATTCCAGGGAAACATTAACATCCATGATGAATATTGCCTTAATATCTAAATGTAGCTTTCGCTGTAGTCTGTAGTCTGCAAAAAAGCGTGAAGGCAAAATTTTTGCTACAATTCTGCTAAAGGCAAATTTAACATTACCTCAGTCATGTCAAAATGTAAGCACGCTTGTGAAGTTAAATGTCTGCAGAGAGCATGTGAATGTTACTAAGATGTTCAGTCATAATGGTATATCGTTTTATTGTATCGTCTATCGTATTAAAATTGCAAGTGGGCCTTTTATTGCCAGTACCTGCAAAATGAGACCATTAGTAACATACAATTCTCGATTTTATTGTATTTTATTTGTTTTATTTTATAAACGTGTAAAATAAATTTTAAATGCACGCAAACCATGCTATTTTTTTAAATATTTCAGTGACATAACGCGTGATTATAATTCTATTAAAACCATAATAATAGTAATTTTCAAAAGTTGTAATTTTATGAATTTTGTTTGTTTCTCGTTTATTCTCTTACAGCTTCTGGTTCCTGTAAACCCAATCTGATTTTCTTTCGCTATTTGCACAAAAACCAGGCACGCGTTAAGCGTGCTACACCACCCTTGCAATATCAGGCTGTATATCGTTTAATGACGTTGCATCAATTCTATTATACTTCAATATATTTTAAAGTTACAGATTTGCTTTTGTAACATATTATGGAACTCAATCAATCATTATAAAATAGTTATTACACAAACAATTGCATTTTGCATTTATAAAATTTGTAATTTCTTATTAAATTTTTAAGGTAAATTCACAAAAATGCGTGTAATTTACGTAAAAAGTATTTCAAATAAAAAAAGTACTTTTCTAACAAGAAGAAATGGAGAAAAACAAGTTTTCAGGCATCTACAGACGTCTGCACCACTCCATCTGATTTTATTATAAATTTACATAATAATATTACAAATTATTATACAACCCATTTTATTTCTTTTCCTTGTTTTTATCTGTTTCCGTTTATATTTTAACTTCTACACATCAACTTCATCAGAAAACTAATTATTTCCGTTTTTCCTCCTTATGCTAACAATTAAATGATAATTACGCAATATCGGATTAATTTGTCAAACAGTTCGTACAACGAACAACAATTGAAACAGTTCAATGCCAAAGAAAGGTGTAGCTTTCATGTTCCATTATAAAATTACCCCAGGGAGGTACAAATACATCTATTAGTAATTAGTAACCGACTTTTACGAATAATCACGATATTAAAATCCATAAACCATAAAAATAATGAATTACCAACATTAGCACGTAATAAAGCCAAAAGATTCAAATGGGATACCAATTTCACTATCGTAATTTAAGTTAACTATCGAAGTGACAACTATTGTTGATCCAAATAAAAAGAAGTGGGCGTGGTAAACTAAAGTATCAAAAGACTGTTAGATTTTCAAATAAAACGCAATATTGCTTTTTTAAAAAGTTAGTGTTTTTTGTTGTTTTTATTATTTGATCTAGGTAGTATGGGATTACGTAGGATTTACTTGAAATATAGCTAAACACGTTCCAAATTGAAGAACTGCTATGCTTATCTTGCGGAAGTAAAACGATTTTAGGGGTATATGAATGAATACAAAGAGGTTGTTTCATTTTAAATTTTCGATTTAGAAGGTATTGGAATGGCTATATTAATTTGAAACAATAAAACGCTAAAACAAATTTGCCCCAACCAAAACTTATCTTTCATTTTCTCCTCTTCGGGAAATAACAAACTTTCACGCACAATTGAACAAACTTTTCCGTTAAAATTATCTTTCCTAATCGCTAAATTCCCCAACGTCTATCTATTAAGTACAGAATTGATTTTATATTCGATTTCAAACTTCTCAGCTTTGGTTGGTATCTTCATCTTAGTAAATATTCATCCTTACCACATCTATAAGTTGTGAAAGTTTGAGTTTGATGCATACTCGCAGAACATCTGAAGTATTGACAACGGGACGCACCAGTTTGTTGTAATTTGAAAGCAGGTCGTCATAAAGTCGTTTAGCATCAGGATTACCTGCTACAGCACCGTGTATAACGAGGGCGGATAACAACCAGGCCTTAAACGTCTCGGCGACGATAGGAGGCATCGCGACGCGCTTTCGCGGCACTCCGTAGTCACACTGTTGGTGCGAATTGCAGGGTGGTTAAGCTCGGTTCTCCACCCGAACTGTTGCGAATCTTGATCGCGCGTGCTTTTGCAGTTATATCAAAGATTAAAAATTTTTTAATTTTTTAATTAACGTCCAATAGTATTTCACTCTGATATTTTTATCTACGGAAGTTTTATTTAGAATACCAAAATAAAAATTCAACGTTTATTTCTTTTAAAGGAAAAATTATTAAGAATTCAAAGCGAATCGATATTAAAGAAAAACAAATGTAGATAACGCAACAAAGACAAGTGAAATTTATTCCAAACTGTTATATCTATTATCTTGAAGAGTCCTTTAACCCGTATAGTTAATGTATATTTATATGCGCCTGACTTGCCACCGTAAATTCTCCTATGTTCATGTAGTGGAAACCATACTCTGACAACCACAGTCATTAACTCAATGCGTATAATGTATTATTGCTTTCCGAAATCTACAAAGTTCATAACTGAGCGACTTCAACCCCGCAATACATTTATACGCACTTATCGATCAATTATCGCATAATAACTTTTGAAAGGGAATTACAAAGATCTCTTAATCCTATTTAAGGAAGACAATTAATAAAGTTGCATCGTGCCTGTACAATAGTATTTAAAATGTCTGCTGCTACAAGTTTAGTATTAAAGAACGTGACAGTCTTGTTAGAGATTGTCATCAATATGTTCGATGCGTTTCAAATATTTGGAGCTTCGTTTCTGATGCAAGTCACATTTTTCTTTTGCTACAATTCTTTCTTTATTATACTGATATATCTCTTTCTTAAAATTTTGCTAACTTGGTTGGTAAATAATTTTTTGTTATTAAGTAAGAGTGTTTCAAATGGAAAATAACAAAGTGAATGTATATGGTGTACTCATTTGTAAACTAAGTTATGACCTGTACATAGATTTTAAACAAGGTAATTATATTATCTTATACTTATTTTATTTTTTACAGGATAGATTCGAGAGATTTTCGTATATTCTGTTTACTTCAATTATAAACTGATTTTAATTGAAAACTTTTTTCACTGTTTTTAATAATAATTTACTGGTTGTAGTTGTGTTAACATCTTAACAACTATCCAATCGTTCTAATGGTATTCGTTACCAAATACAGTTAGTAGTAGTAAAAGCAATATCAAAGGACTTTAGCCAAAGAAAAGATCATTACCCTTTTTCAAATCCTCATTTCAAAAGGTACGCATTGCGTACGATTTAATCTACATTCATTTACCACTCTTGATTTGCCGTTGGTCGTTCAATTTATCGTCGTGAGTACCGCGAAAGAAATATAAAGAGATGCATTTGTACTTCATTCTCTATATAAAAGATGTAGTTAGAAATAGATAGTACACGTTTGGTTGTCATGGTTGGCATCAAACCAGTATTACATTAACTTTACCTTTTATTATGTCTTAAATTTAATTTAGTTTTGCAATCATAAATGCAAATCCAGTTTTGTCAATACAAAAGAGAGATCTCAAAACCTTTAAATAACACTTCAAGTTTCAGACTCGACAGAAACCTCTCTAGGATAGGATTTCGCTACGTTCTAATTTAGATTAAATTCTAACTTGGATATTTTTGATTATTTATAACACGGAGCTTGCCCAATAGTACGAGGGTCGTTTGAAAAGTCCGTGCAAAGTCAAAGAGATGGCACTACTGGCGCATATAGAGGTTATGTTTAGTTAGTAGCATCTCTTGGAAGAACACACACCAAGTTTCATCCAGATCGGTCTATTTCTTTGTG
Organism: Ignelater luminosus; assembly: GCA_011009095.1. NCBI lineage: Eukaryota > Metazoa > Arthropoda > Insecta > Coleoptera > Elateridae > Ignelater > Ignelater luminosus. The sequence goes on from VTPC01001057.1 coordinate 6,773, forward strand.
TTTGGCATTCGTTTGAATCGAGGAAGTCGAGTGATTTTCAAAAAATGGACGAAAAAGAATTTCGTGTGTTGATTAAACATTACTTTATGAAAGGCAAAACGCGTCAGGAGACTAAAGAGAAGCTTGATAAACATTATGGTGACTCTGCACCTTCGATTAGAACAGTTTATAAGTGGTTTCAAAATTTTCGGAGTAGTCATATGGGCACAAGTGACGCTGAACGTTCTGGACGCCCTGTTGAGGTTACTGCTCTAGAAATCATTGATAAAATGACAGATGGATGACAGAAGAGTGAAGGTGCGTGAGATTGCTAGTGCTGTAGGCATCTCGAATGAACGGGTACATAATATTTTGCATCAACATTTGGACATGACAAAGCTATCTGCAAGATGGGTCCTTTTCCATCACGACAACGCACCAGCTCACGTCTCAGCAGTTGTGGTCGCAAAATTAATGGAAATTGGGTTCAAACTCGTTTCACATCCCCCTTATTCTCCAGACTTGGCTCCCTCGGACTACTATTTGTTCCCCAATTTGAAGAAATATCTGTCGGGAAAAAGATTTTATTCAAACGAGGAGGTGATTGCAGAAACGAATGGCTATTTTTCAGACTTGGACAAATCCTATTATTCAGAAGGGATCAACAAACTAGAGCAGCGTTGAACGAAGTGTATAAGCCTAAAAGGAGACTATGTTGAAAAATAAAAAAAGTTTACCCCAAACAATTAAGTAGTTTTTATATAGTCTGGTAAAACTTAATTTATGAAAACCATCCGCTAACGTCAACGTCAAATTCAAAGGGTGGATTCTATGGCTAAAAATTAAAAAAAAAGTGTTTCTGATCCGAAGGTTCACTAGTTAACCCATTAACGTCCAAGGCATCAAATTTTAGTTTTTAAGAGCTCATCTTTTAAATACAGACCAACTAAACTCTAAAAAGTACCACAGTAAGTAAAAAAAAAATTTTTCTATGCATGGTGTTCTCAAAAAATAATGTTGCGTTTTCGCATCAATGGCGGAATATGGGGTAAATACTATTATTTGACACATAAGCTGAAAAATGCAGTTTTTATTTTATTTCTAAAACTATAGTTTTGTGACAGATCACACATGAAAGTTTATTGTCTATGGAAGTCATCAAAACATCCAGGATGAAGATGCACATTACACTTTGTACACATATACCCAGTCTAACTTGTAATTATACATCTTCTTCTCGACTTTTCTGGATATCGAATAATGCTGTGAGCGACTGTATCTTTTCTAATCTCGTCAAGTAATTCGTTTTTGGTTGGTCTATCTCTTCCTTGGTACGCTCTTTTAGTTTCATCTTGATTTTTCTCTTCAATTTTACCTTCTGATTTGATTAGTGCCATAACTGTAGAAGAACGAAATTAGAGTTGAGATATCTTTTTATTGTTGGCAGTTTCATACAGATTCCAACAGTTGACTAAACACTACCAGTGCAATTTATGAAAAGAGGTCACCACCACTTTTCACTTCTAACCTTTATTCGGTAGTTAGCTATACCATATCGTGCAAGTTCACACCATCCATATTTTTATTATATGTATTCTCTTACCACTAAAAGCTATGGAAGACTAATTTCTTTCTTCTGTTTCTGATCATACCGTTTTATATTCTGCACGAGATTTATTGGTATATTCTTTGTTATCATTGTTACGATGGAATTGTGGTTCTATCGAATAACACAAATATTTGATCCACTGTCAAGCCTACTATCAAATTCTCCTCTATTTGAGTTTTTATTATTTCTTTAGATTCCAAACTACACATTTGAATGCGGTTGTCTCGTATAGTTCCTGTTGCAAATATGTGATTTTGGAAAAGTTAATGCAACAGTTATGCAATATCAATCAGACAATAATTTGAATAAGCAAAATTTTTACTGCCGGTTCCGGATTCACTTTTAACGTTTGTCAACATCTTTATTATGTGTAGACACGTATATTTATTAGAATTTATATGTTTATTGTATAATTTGCCAGCATTCTCGTTTTTATTGCATTTTGTCGGTAACTCAAAAATTGCATTCTCGAAGTCAAAACGTTGCATCCGTTCCACATCTGTGGAATTTTCACTACATCTTATTCAAACCTTTAAAATTTAAATTACTTTATGGTGTTATTTGTAGTAGGTACGTTTATAAATTTTAAAATATTTCTTGCTTTCTATTATGCCATTTAAAAATCTGTTATTTACAACCAAACCAAACAAATCTACAGAACTTGCAGCTCCTTTGTCGGTGTAACACCATGGGCTAGCTACATTATACGCTAGCGGAGAGGACAATGAATCATGCCGTTGATGCGATAACGCAGCATTATTTTCTGGACACTAAAATTGCAGGAAAAATTTTTTTTTTAATTTTTTTTCTGTTAGAACATGTGTATTTATATCTCGTCAATGTAACATTACAAAATTTTTAGATTTTTCAATATAATAATGTAGTTATGAGAAATTGTAGGAAGATATCTCTTAACTAGCGAAGTTAGTCAGATTCATATGCAAATTTTAACAAAAGAATAATAATTTTTTGTAATGAGAAAAATATATTTACATACTACAAAACATCACCTTATAGCAGATACTTTAATATATCTGATATCGTTTTATTGTACTTAATAAAACAATTATTACTTTAATGTTGCGTTTTCGTATCAACGGCCGTTAATGGGTTAAAGCCATAGAAGACTCCTGACCTACCGAAGGCGTTAATCTTTTCGTCAATCATTAGAATGGTAATTTGGTAATAAATGAGTTTATGAAAGGTGCACAAAGCAAACTACCCACTTAGAACTCCCAAGCAAGGAAACATCAAAACAGTAGTCATTTTGGTGTTGGAGTTGATCCGAGAATTGGTGTGGTGGTGAAACTCGCAAACGGTTTGGGATAGTGGTTTTACATTAATTTTTAGTTCCTGAACTAAAGGTGAGTGAAAAACCAAAAAGAAGATGTGTAAAGAGTTGATTGGAATCAAACATAACACTTGAGTATGATATCATCTTATTTCAAACAGTTTAACAGATCCCAGAACTTGTTGTATTTGAACATTTTTTTGCATTCGTGAACTACATTGTTTTGGAAGACAAAAGTGATCAAAATAAGGTCAGGAATTATTACAGAAAATGCTAATGAATTATTAAATGGGATTTGGTCATTTATAATATTGTTTTAATAAGAAGAAAACAAGCATAAACTCTGAACAATTAACTTTGATCGATCCTTACACGCTGCTTAACCCTGACATTCTATGTTATATCATTTGCTTAACAAGCTTCAATTTTGAAAAACAGAAAAGATGAAGAGGAATAGTTAATAGCGGGAAAACTTATTATGTGTAGGCTTTCGTAAGAGCTACAAAATACTTTGCACTACCCTACAAAACAAAACCTGCTGGTGCCCATGTCTACCGCTGTAGGTTTTAGCTCCAGGAAAGAGCGGCGGCGTTTAATACACGTGAACTACACTATTATTTACATTATCTTTACTTGCACTACAAATGTCGTAGCCTAAATATATCATTTTTGGATGCAAATGAAACACTATCTAACGATCATGTACGACGTTTATAACACGTCTTTTTGTCACCATTCGAAGGGATCAAGCATGAGCACTGTTAGTCATAATTAATTGCAATAATACGCCTTAATACTAGTAAGATACTTATGTGTTTTTTTGGCAATCGTCGGGCAGCATAAATATATTATTATAATCTTCCTAAACTATTGAACTATGCATTCAGAATTTGTGCAAATGTTATATTGACTGGTAATTTGAATATAGATTGCTTTAATAAATAGAAAGACTGTAAACATTTATATGATATATTCAAATTGTAGGGTAGACTGGGACAAATCGGATCAGTTCATTCTCGACACAAAAAAGCAATCAAAGACTTAATATTTAATTATTTAGTTTTATTATTATTTTTTAAGCATTACACCTTTGACTTTGAATTTATATAATAAACGTTTATCGAAGCCAAACATTTTCGATTTCACAATAAAATAATCTAATTTGCTCTAAAATTGGGAGCGAATCAGATCAAAAATATAATTGTAATAAGAATACTAAAACAAAAGTATTTAACAAGCAAACCTTTTGAATCTGATTCTTACTATTTTAATTAGTCTATGTAATAGACTTTTTGGTCACACTTTAATGGCACCATTCTTCACATTGGCCATACCAAATTCAATCTTGAACAGATTTTGCAGAATAGACGCAGTTCCAATCCTTCAATGAACTACTTTTGTTCTTTATTTCAATGCTTGTTGCTTTTATTACCTAATTTATTACTTCCACGTTACATTTTATAAACTGCTCTAATCATTTATAAAGAATTGACCTACCATAATGATGACTTGACCTTGTATACTAAGGACGTAACAATACTGTTTTTTTTACCACCGTCACAATGGTGGTAATGGAGTCACAAAGCAAACCACATAATAGCAAACAACTTTGTTATTTAATCAAAAATCGGAATCTGTAATCGTTGATATTATTGTCATTAATTAATCATCTTCCTGTTGACATTACAAATGCTTATATGTATGAATATTCAAATTCGGTATAAGAAAGTGTTTAATAAGTAACTGTTTTTATAACTTATAAGAACATTTTAACATCCGTATCAATAAATGTAAGATGTACATAGGTGTATATCTATGAAATGAGACTTTTTTTTTCAATTTTAAACGTTTATTAACAAAAAATGGTTACAAATTTAATCTTCAAAATAATAACCATCGCTAGCGACACATTTTACCCATCTCTCAGGCAATTTGTGAATGCCGCGCCAAAAAAATTGGCCGTCTTTGGCCGCAAACCAATCATCGAGCCATTTTTTTGGCTTCTTCGTGAGAATTGAAGCGCTGCTCGGAAAGTGCGTGGCCCATCGATGCAAACAAATGATAATCGGAAGTCGCCAAGTCTGGTGAGTAAGCCGCATGCACCAGCGGTTCCCAATCGTACGTCTCCACCAATTCCCGGGTCGCTCTTGTTCGATGTGGTGGTGTATTGTCATCAAGAAAAATTACTTTGTGACGCCGATCGGCATATTCTGGGCGTTTTCGGTATATAGCGCTGTTCAAATCGGCCAATTGTCGTTGGTAGCGTGCACCGTCAACTGTTTCACCTGGTTTTAATAGCTCGTACCAAATCATACCATGCTGATCCCAGAAAACACACAGCATTGCCTTGCGGCCGAAGCGATTTGGTTTGGCCGTTGATTTTGGCTTGTGGCCGAGCGGACCATACGATCGTTTACGCTTGGGATTGGAGAAATACACCCATTTTTCATCACCCGTAACGATTCGATGCAAAAAAGACTTCCTTTTGAACCGGGAGAGCAGCATTTCACAAGTGGTTTTTCGGTTCTCTTGCTGCCTTTCAGTCAGTTCATGCGGCACCCATCTTCCGACCTTTAAAATCATGCCCATGTCTTTCAAACGTTTGCAAATGGTTTTTTGGGTCACTCCCAACTGCTCTGCCATCATTTCTTGCGTTTGACCATCATCTTCATTCAACAATGCTTGCAATTCGGTGTCCTCAAATTTTTTCGGTGGCCGGCCACGTTCCTCGTTCTCCACGCTAAAATCACCACTTCGGAATTTTTCAAACCACCTGAAGCACTGTGCTCTGCTTAGAGCATGTCCACCGTAAGCTTCTATAAGCATTTGATGAGCTTGAGAAGCGTTTTTTCTTCAATTGATAACAGAAAATCAACGATGTCCGCAAATCGTAGTTTGAAGGCACGAAATTCGACATTTTTAAGAGCGAAAAAAATGCGTTGTTGTATGAAACATCACAAACAATGAATTGAATATTGTTGACAGATGACAGACGAAAAAAATAAGACATTTGGGACAGTTTAAAAATACTCCTAGCGACATCTGTGGTCTAATAGCTGAAAGTCTCATTTCATAGGTATACACCTGGTATATCGTATAAACTGCATGTTATATGATTACTATTCTTAAGTTAATACTTTATTATGTTTGTTATAATAATATTGACACTAGCTATACAGTATTTCTCTCAATAATAAAATAAATCTATCACCTATTAGTTCTAAAAGTTTCTTGAGCTACAAAAAAATTCCACGCGGAATCATATCGCATAATGTAACTTAAGCTTATAGTTTTTAATGTAGTATGGCGCGCTTAGTTTGGATAATGCGACGGTGATTCTGGATGGTCTCGGGCGCCAGATTGGTTGAGGGAGTCTGTCAGCAGAGAGCTCGCAAGTAGCCTACGGTGGAGATCCGGAAATTCAGGAATCGACGGACTGAAATAATAGAACTGTAGAGCTTACGGTACAAATGAAACACAAGATAAAACCTAAGCAGCAAGCGGCGATTACAGGCAAAATATATGTGAGCAGGTAACATACGAGTCAATTCTAGTCCAGAACTACCATACTCAAGCAGTGCAGCGACGACAGTCAAATTTCAAACTAAAGGAGGAATAGGAAACAAAGCGGGACAGTTTGCGTTTGGAGTTCGACCGACGATGAATCGGCTCTATCAACAGCGATTGCAGTGAAACTTCAAGCTAAAGGAGAAATAGAGACCGAAACTGCCCATCGGCGATGGACCGGCTCGAGCGACAGCGACGACACCGTACAGCTTGCTTTGTGATTCGACCAACGATGACGGCCCGGCTTGGGTATTGGCTTATATACCCGCTCGGTTTCCCTACACTATCAAACGCATGTAGCGGGAAAGCTGCAAGTGGGAGAGACAGACTAGTGGGTAAATTGATTTACGGCTTGCCTCGCTAAGGCGGCTTAAAATATTATACAATTATTAATTAGTAACTATTAATTATTGCGACGAAGATACAAGATACAAGATAATTACAAAAATTACCTTTTAATTAATAATCATTATGCTAAATAAATAAATATATAAAGAAATGGAAAATTATATGTATACATTCTATTACGTAGCGATTGATAACCAATGACACGTGCTTATTGGTTCGCACGTCTGCTTAACACCAAAATGAATTCATATCAGAGAAAATAAAAATAATTAATAAATAAACTGTGAATCTACCAAATTCTAAATGAATAATTCTAAATTAAAAGTAAAGTTAAAGTAGTGGTAAATTATGTGACATGAGAAACTGTGCTTGTACGTTACTGATAAGTCCTGCATACAGGAGATATCAGTTTTAACGATAACTTACTTCATATTTTTCAGTCAGTTGTCTTTCAATCTTGTCGTTTGCAAGGTTATTTATGTTATGCACATCGCCTTTCCTTTCTCCTTTCCCACTCTCTAAGTGGGTTAACATCTTTCTATTCTTTTCTATACCTGCTTAGAATTCTTAAATAAAAAATGGACACTCACCTTTTTCTTTGTATCTTTTCTTTCTATTTCTTTCAAAGTAAATACCAACTTTGACACATAACATACTTTTGCCGACTTTGGTATTACACCAGAGTTTAATTGGTTTAATAAAGTTACCGATCTTGACTTATTATGAGTTTCAGCAGTTTATTGAGTTTTTACTACAGCATAAGGAAAGACTAGTCAAGTAGCAAATCTCTCAAAAGTGAAAAGTAAAGGTTTTCACTTGGGCAAATCAAGGTACGGTAGTGTTATTATATTACATAAAAGAAATAAATGATGACTTATCCGTGCTACCAAGTGATACATTTAAAAATTCTAAAATGCCCGAAAAAGAAAATCGACATATCCAATTGATTCTCATACGTTTTAGTTGTTCCCGAAATAGTGAATTTGTTCTGTACTTTTCTTCCACACTGTACCGACAACACTAAAAGTGAAATTATCAACTCGATGAACAGGAGGTACATGCTAGAAGTTAGTTGCACACGCACGAGATTAATGTGTGTACTTTATCAAAGCAAAAGGCATTTTGTACTATGAAGGCATGTCTCAATAAGGTAGATGAGCATGATATGTCCAAAAATAAAACCCTTAAATTCGTGTTAAAAGAATTACTATATTATTTAGTCTTTGGATGGAAAAACTTATTCTTGAGTATGTATGAATCTAAATGTCATAAAACATTTAGGTTAACTCTTAATACGTAACGAAATTGAATACAAATAATAAGGAAGAATTGTCGCTGCGTATGGTTATAAAATATTTTCCTTGCGAATTCAGCCTCCTTTTACCACAGAATCTCGAGAAGACGTAATAACAAAAATAAAGAAACGTAATTAAAACTCTTCGTTTAATATTAATTAACTTTTTTAATTTTAAAGTAAACATTTATATTTTTTTTAACTTTAAAATAAAAAAGTTCGTCTTCTTTACCAACGACAATTTTTTTAGCTAAAATAAAATTTGCGCTCATCTATCCGCTTTATAATGGCTGCATTTGCAATAACTTTGATCTTGTCTCTCTGCCTTACAGACCATTTAGCAAAAGAAAGTTAAGGGATGTAAAAATTTAGGTTAATTAATTACATTGTAACTTCAGCTTTAAGATTATATCTCGCCTTTGAATAAAGTAAGATTTATTTAGTACTAAAGCAGCCTTTTTTACTAAAACATCAATTTTTCACTCTATTAATCTTATTCGAAAAGTTAATTAAAACATTTGTTTGCAAATGTCAAATAAACTGAATTATTATGCCATAACAACCGAACATCTCGTTAAATGGACCTGTTCAAGCAGAACCTCTTATAAAAATATGTATATCGATAAGCAAACGTTTATAAAGCTCTTTATGTAAGAAGTACTTGAAAGCAACCTTTCAAAATATGTTATTTAGAGAAAGAGATTTTCGTCAAAAATCCATCAGAGTAGCCGCTTTGAAATTCTCTTCCAAAAGGTAGGACCGTAGTAATAATAAAATAACGTTTTGGAGGTCGTTACTTGATAATATCCTAGTGTAAAGTAAAACCTTTTATAGATATTGATGTTTTTATAGGTGATCTAAAAGATAGTAACCTAATACTAGAAAATTCAATATTACGTTTAGCTTTGACAGTTCTCTAAAACTCCATTTACTTTTTCTCACCTTGTTAAACATCAGAGACTGTATAGAAAGGAAATTAAAATACAATTTAGATTATAAAGGGTTAGACAATATCTTTTAAAGAGTTATTTTGTTATTTCATATTTGTTATTAAAACTATAAATAAACAATTTTGTGTTCTGTTCAGGGGAATAGGTTGAATTATTAATTATTATTATTATTATTATTATTATTATTATTATTACAATTTTCTATGACTTAGCAATGCACGGGGCGTGTAGAGAGAAGTGGAAAACTTCGTTATCAAACAATCTGAAAATAACCAAATTTCATGGAGCACGTACATGCAATAGTAACAACTTTGTACTTTGACATTGGTAGGTTTTTACATTTCATCTTTGATTTGCTGTTTTTTATTTTATCTTATTGTTTTGGGTTCATTTACTTCTTTATATACTCAGTGGCATGGAAATTGCAACTCTAAGAAGAAATAAGAATTTTTTAACGAAACTAATAATTTATTCAATTTTTGGCTTAAGTCGTAATGCGGAAATGCCACATATTTTTCGAACTTTTGTAATCGGTGCCTTTCTCCTAATTTTTAGTTCCTTTTAATTGTTAATTAACATCATTTTGATTCTTATTCTTCTACTTTACATGTCTTGAGAGTTTGATTAAGCCTAGAGTACGGCAACCAGGAAAATACCGAACTCGATAAACATCGAATTGCTGGCTTGCGGGAGATTTTCCGTTTAGAGAAATGGCAAACCGTTTTAACCAAAACCAAACCACTGCTAAGCAATGTTATCAAGCATGGAGTAGGGAAGACCAAGAACGACGCAGAAGAGAAACCGAAAATCAAAGAAAAATAAATGAGGTGCAGTACCGCTGACTTTGAATAATGGCACTAACGGATTGAGCACAGAGTGATATTTAGCAATTAATCTCGCTTTTGTTTAGGAATGCGCGATGGCCGCGTGCGGTTTTGAAGGAGACATAGAGAAAGGCGTCATCTTCAATGGTAGTAGGTTCCTTCTGTTATTCATTCGAGAATCATTAACAGCTCAGCTTCCTACATTCAGGAAGTAATAGAACCTCATGTCCTTCCTTTTTTGCAATGGCTGGAAGACCGTTTCTTCAGCAGGATAATGCTCGCCCTCATGTCGCAAGGGCTTCTTCAAGATTTTGTCAAGCAGCCCATGTTAACTTTATGACATGATCATTAAAATCTCCTGATTTGTTGCCAATCGAGCTTGTGCAGGACATGGTGGAAAAGAGATTCAGGAACCTAGCTAACCCCTACAAGCGCTGAAAGCTCTCCAAATTTCAAGTTTGTTGGGACACAATATCCCAAAAAGACATAAACCACCTGGTGGAATCCATACCTTGGCGAATCAGGAAGTGTGTAAATAACAGGGGCAAATCAACACATTATTTAACAAAACAAACAAATCGTTTGTAATTTTTTCTGAGAATTTAATAAGTTATTAACTTTCAGCAGTCCTACATTTCTTCCAAGTTTGAATAAAAAAATCGTATCCCTTGTTGGAGTTGCAATCTCCATGTCATTGAGTATATTATCAGTCCAGTAAATATGTGGCATTTGGTGTATTACGTTAAAATGTTGTATCGTAAGATTGCTTCAGTTTGTTTAAATTTAGTCAGATTAGGTGCGTTTCATAATTTCATTTCACTTAAAGCATACAATTTTAAAGCTACAGTTAGAGATGTGTTTTAAAAAAAAAACTATTTTTATTAACGATGTGTTTTCTCCAGTTTGTTATTATTCTACTTTTTTCCTAGCCTAAGCTTACCACATTAATCAGAAGAAGACTCTTGGGTTCAATACCGGAATGTTTATCAAAGACTACTTGCATAGTTACAGCCCAAAAGAGTTCACAGATTCAGTCGCATTTTTATTTTTCCAAAATTAATCACTTGTACTACACAAAGGGTAGTCTATGGAGAGAGGTTTTGATTATAAGGGTAAACATCACATAAAAAAGCGGTACCATCCAATACTAGGGCTTTCGTTACAATACTGACATTCCTGTAATATACCATTTTTCCAAGAAGCGATGCTTTAGATACTCTTAATTCCTAACGTTTTTATAAATTAAAATGTGTGTTAAAGAAAAACTAACTTCTTTCAAAGAATTATGAAGTGAATAAAATCCCAAATCTAAATCAGAGTGATCAAGATCATTGGAAAAGAAAAAAAAGAAAGAAGTGAATAACTGGTTCATATTAATATTTAGAAAAATTATACGAAAGGTAATTTATCAATCCAAACATCTACTAAAGACTTGCTTCGATAAATCTAGATTTACATTATAAACACAAAAAAGGAAGTGCAGGCAAACAATAATTGCATACCGAAGGATTTCAACGATTTATTGCTTGTGGACTAAGCTCATATATTTAGATTAGGCTCTGTGTCAAATTTCAGAATTATGAACGTCAGTGTAATGAAACCTGTAAAAAGCTCTAGGGCAAAAATACGTGGAACGCAATTTATTCCGTTAAGCGTGTTATCAACCCAAGCCATTATCAATAAAGGCACACCAGGAAAAATTCAATACTTACCGTCTAAACACGGTAGTTTTAAAAGAATTTGATTTTCTCAATTAAAATTTATTTGAAAGAAAACAGTGAGGTTTTTAATAATAATTTTCAGAACTTATCGCTAGTTTAATGTTTTGTTAAATTAGAAATTTCATAGTGTAGAATAGATTGCCAATTTTCTTCAAAATTAATTTTGAAAATGGAATATAAAGCGCTCGACTATAAACTGAAGCATTAATATAATAAAAATCTAATAGTTACATTTGTTTTCATGCGAATCGATTTAAATTGGAATTAATAGCAGTAGTTAGCATGCTAACAATATAAAATCGATTTGATATTTTTCAGTAGGATAGAGATTCAGTTATTTAATCAAAATGATTGTCCGGGTTATACAGTAACTTTTGGAATTTTCTGTGCTAATTTTCTCGTTTTATAACTTTTGTCCTAACTTTATTTGAATTGTACGACCAAACGATTCTAATTATCCTTTATGTAGTATAATTTGTTATTGCTGTACGTGTATAGCAGAGTTGTAATTTTATTAGTTAGCTTATAATTTCTTTGGTTCTAGAAATACTACAAAGTTTATATATCAAACAGGAACGTTAATCATCGTTAAATCTAATTCCAACTTATTTACACCACAATTAATTCTGTTTTTTTCTTTAATGCAACACCCTGTATGAATCTGAGAAATTGGCATTAACTACATAAGATACTTATTTAGTAAAATAAAGCTCTGTTTCAAACGACCCAGCTAAAATAAGAAAATTAAAATAGGAAAAACTGCGTAGGATCAACTAATTGTGATGGCATTTATTGCATTTAATTAAATAAAAATCGTAAAAAAGAAAATAAATGATTTAAATATAACAGGTTTAGAGCCATCTTCACTGTCTTATTCAGACTCTTTTACTAAATTGCATGTATTCTAGATGCCTAGTTATATGCCTTACTGCATTGTTGGTTGCTTGCGAATTCTCACAATCCATATACGAGTTGTTTGGATAACAAACGTACGATAATAGATCGCAAAGCAGAAATTTGCAAAAAATACCGATTAACACATGTCGGAAAATCCATTGTTTCCGAAACATTACACAGAGTGTAGTTCCAATATTATAGTTTTAAATTGTTTTTTCTTCGATATGATCGGGATAAAAAGTTTATATGGCTGTTATTACAGAATTCCTTAATACTAATTTTTTGGATTTTGATAAAATTCATATCATTAGAAGTCAAGATACTTATAAAACGTTTCATTGTTTTTAAAAGAACTTAATAGTAGTAACTTCACGGAAGTTAGTGTTTAACATGTATACATAGAAATCTTTGATTTGTAAATCAATATAAATTTAAAACAAATCCGTACGTGGTTTTTCTCTGAAAGAAAACTCCGCTAATATAACTTAAGCAAAGCTTACAGATGGACATGTGCGTGTAACCGTCGCTTTCTTACTTCTGATAACGTTATAGCCTCCTTGAACAACACCACAGCAACTGCTCTTATGTATTATTAATCATTTCGCCCATCCTTTCCCTTTTTTTCTAATAAACCCACTAATCTCTACCACCCTTACCTGGTATACTAACGCCAGAAGAGTGATCAAGGCTATGGATTTTTTTAACCGGCACTTAGGGAGAGCTAAGAACACTAAGGTTACAAATATTGAAGCTTTTACTTATATGGATGTCAGGGAATATTATAATTATTGGAAATATCTAAAGCTGGGTAGCATACAAAATTTTATGTAATTTTTGCTCGCCCTTCAATCTACGTAAGTCTTTTCTACAGCTAGATTTCCAAAACACTTTCAGCGAACTATAGCGTGACTCAGTGTCGCTTTTTAAGAAAGAAAATCTTTCCCTGTTTTTCCTTTTGCTTTCCAATGTTACTTTTCTTTTAGAAATCTTTATAGTAGTACGGGAATTATACAATCATGACGTTCTCCATAAAGACCTCTTGGGTCCTGACCCATTTGGAATTACTTTACATTCGTTTGTGAAATCCATTTCAACGACATTATTATAAACTCTCTTGACAAAGAATTACCTTCCTTGCTAAGTTTTGTTTGTTATTGAAAGATATGGGATTCTATCTCAATAATAAAAATCTTTGTAAAAAAAGAAGAAAAACTGTTCTTTCTTTCATTATCATGTTATCGCCTATTGTACGAGGGTTACTATTTATATTTTTGGCCTAACAATGAAAAAACAAGTATTTATGATCGAAACTAGTTTTATTGTTTTTCAAAATATTCTCCATTACGATTGATACACTTTCCATGCGTTTGAACCAATTTTCGAAGCACTTTTTCCACTCTGTTTGAGGCAGCTCCAAAATAGGCGTTTTGAAACAAAAAACGGCTTTTTCTGGTGTTGAAGATCGTTGACCACGCAGTTTGTTTTTGATGTACGGGAATAAAAAGAAGTCATTGCCAAATCAGGGCTGTATGGTGGATGGCCCATCAACTCGACCTTCTGCCTGGTTAAATATTCAATTGTTTGAGCAGCGGTGTGAAAGCTTGCATTGTCATGATGAAGAATGATTCGCCTCTTCTTTGAAGTTTTCCGAATTTCTCCAATGACTTCTGGCAAACAAACGGTTGTGTACCATTCAAAGTTGACCGTTTTACGTTGCTCTAACGCCACTGTTGCCACATGACCGGTAATGCCAAAGAAACAGGCAACCATTTGTTTCGATGTGCTTCTTCCAAGAACAACTTTTGTTGGATTTGGCTCGTCTTGAAAGACCCATACAGTTGATTGCTGTTTTGTTTCGGGGTCATATGCGTAGATCCATGATTCGTCACCTGTGCAGATGTTATACACAGCCTTTGATGCACCTTTCGCAAATTTTTTCAACATTTCAATGCACCAGTCGACTCGAGCCTTCTTTTGAGCATTGGTCAGGTTATGCGGGATCCAACGGGAACAAATTTGTTTTACGGCCAAATGATCATGTAATATCTTGTTGATGCTAGTCATACTAATGCCCAAAGATGCCTCAATCTCACGGTATGTCACATGACGATCTTGTTTAATCAGTTCACGCACAGCATCGATGTTTTCAGGCACAACGACAGATTTTGGACGGCCTTCACGGATTTCGTCCTGGAGTGAACATCGGCCACGTTTGAATTCATTATACCAGGTTTTTACAGTGCTGTAGGATGGAGCTTCATCGCTATATAATGTATTAAGTTCATTGATGCACTCTTGTCGTGATAATCCACGTCGAAAGTTATGAAAAATAATTGCACGAAAGTGTTCACGGGTCAATTCCACTTTTTACTAGGGAATGCACCTTTCAATTAACTGCAAACAACACTAATCGCACTCAAATGACAAAATGTTGTGGTTGAGGTTATGTTCAACAATGTAAAGTTTACACCGGAAATATCAGCTGACGCCTGGAAACAGTCAGTGTTGCCAAGGCCAGAAATATAAATAGCAACCCTCGTATAAACAGACGTTTTGTCAAAAACCATTTGCTAAAGGTTTTTTTCCAATTTTCTCTGATAGTATAATACGTGAAAGAACCACCTGTCAGTCATTTTGATCTTAGAAGCCCTGGTTTGTTTCCAATGACATTTTGCTACAAAAGACCTTGTTCATATCTTATTTATTTGTTCATATGTCTAATATTCTACGGTAGACGCCAATTACAGAACATGTGTAACACAAGCAAACATAATAATTCATAAAAGAGTCTACACATGATATTAACAAGGCTACACAATTTATATTACGTGCAGATGTACAGTAAGAAAGAATCCCGTCTTGAGATGATAACCGAGGAATTTGAAAAATTAACAAGTCAAGAAGATCCGGCGAATTGATCATACATATTATGCAATTGTTTGTACAGGAAAACAAGGTTAGCCTTAATCCTATGCAATTCAAACAAATTAAGTAACAAAGTAACATTTGCTTTTTTTGTCTAATGTAATAGCAGTCACAGTCTCTACATGGTAGTTTGTAAATGATGTTGGATTGGGAAAGAGGGGGAGTTTTGTCTTTGACTTTAGTAAAGATTTTCTTGTGGTGAAAGACTACTCTGATAATTTTTTCTGTGAGTTTTTTATGCATGGTGGTTTTTTGAATTTTATATTGGAGTTGGATTGTGATCTTCTATGGGTGCATCAGGAAAATTTGTATTAAAGATAAGTTGGCGTACCATGTTGTTTGGATAACTATTATTAATATAATCAAAACCCCTACATAAATATACATCATCAAGCAAGAAAACCAAGAATTTTAGAAATTATTCCTGAATAGCCTTAAAAGTAAAGGGCATTACGTTTTGTACAAAACGTCTATTTCTAATTATAAAACCTAGCGTGAGCATTATTGCAGAATTACTTATTTCATCTATGTACTTTGAAAAATACAGCCTATATCAAAATCAACTCCTAATTAAGCTTTCAATGTTATTGCATCAAGCTAATGCAAAATTAATGGTATAATTCGGTTCAATGTACGTAAGCAAAAATTAACTCTCCACGTTTAGAGATGTTAAGGTCAAGTTTGTAGACACCACACTATATCAATTTCAAGTTAAAATTTAACACAACCCTTAATAAATAGATAGAGTAGGAGTAGAGTGGAAAGCTTGAGATCATCTGCAAATAATAACTTTTCACGTGAAAGTAAGTTAGGCAAATCAATATAATCAAAATGAGAAACAACAGAGGCTTAGGGTCGAATCCTTCAAAAATTCCAAATGTTGGTGAGTATCAGATTTGAAATCATTATAAGGAATGCATTGCAACCGTGAAGTTAAGTATAACTTAAAAAACAATAATATTGTCATGACCGGACTTATCAAAGATCTTAGAGGGGTCCGTATGCAATAGACAAAATTAGACACAGTCGATCGATTTTCCATCAAATTGCGAGTATACAAAGCTTTTTTGAAAAACTTTTCAAAGTTGAACAAAATACTAATTGCTCTATATAATCCAGGTAGATCGGTACAAATTTCTTTAACTGCAGAAAAAAGTTTATTTGACAACAGTGTTGCATTCAGTCCAGATTAAATAAGAGTCAGATGTTTTACTTCAACAAATTTGTGGATTCTATTGCTCTTTCCCTCTCTCAAAGCATTTCCCAAAGTTTGCTATTGTGACATGTACTGCGCAAGCATGTTCTTTTAAAGCGCACACCATTTAATTCCTAAAACGAGCGTAAAAGAGTAGGCGTGGTAAACTCTCAGAGCTGCAAATGTAAATACGCATAGGCAAAGAATGAGATCATTGGTGGTATAGGGAGTGAAATATCTGACTTTTATTTAATCTGTGGTTCAGTGCTTAAGTTTGTACATCTTCACACCTTGTGTTAGATGTAAAAGTTACTTCCGGATATTCATATGCAAGCTTCACTAAAGTTTCGTTATTCAGCCGCTTATTCAGTTTTTGTATTAATTAATAAAATTCTTTTTCTTTTAATTGGTCTGCTTAGAGTGTCGCCGTAGTATTATATTTGTTTGGGTTAGTTACCTACCATTTTTGGATTACTCTTTTTGTGCATTTAAAGAAAGTTTTAGGATTCCAGAAGGTGGAATAATTTGGCATTACCTCTTTTTAACAGACTCTAATTATAAACTGTAATTCTAAAGAGTCAAATATTGGTAGTCGAGAGTATTTGTCTGGTCGATAAATATGTAGTTAGGAAAGCGGATTTTTTAATTGGGGAATTCGGTCTAAGTGATTGGGTTAATTTAAAAGAGACTCATTTGTTACATCTCTATATTTCGGAAATGGTATTTCCTTCTTCAGGGGAACACTACAAAAGAAGTTACAATGTCTAATTAGACATTCAATGAACAAAACAGTGAAATTACTTACACTAGAGTTAATTTATAACTTGCCAGATTATTAATAAAATTGTAATACAGATTTATTTAATTACATTAATTGAATCTTCTAATGAATAATTGGATGAACATTTATATATGGAAAAACACATTAAAAATAAATTATAAGAGTGTTAAAAATTAAAATTGATATGACAAGTAAAGTTGGATGTTAAATTTTTAAAACTGCAAAACTTTAAAATTTATCTATGAAGGAAGTGTATTATGTACCGTGTGTTTCGTGTGGATTTTATGCCGGGTGAATATAATAATAATAATAATAATCTTTATTTTCAACAGCTACATAGCCAATTACAGAGAATTACAATAAATCTAAAATTATACCGCGTAACAAAGTTAAAAACATATCAAACGTGATGTTTAAAATTAGGGAATATCCCATACTTTCGATAATAGAGATGCCTCAAAAAGCATTTTTGAACTTTCTCCACAATATCAGTATCCATAAAAGACCTAGGGGCCCAAATTACAGCGGCATATTCCAATTTCGAAAGTACATAAGCATTATATAGTAGCAAAGTAGTTTCCGTAGAAAAATCTTTACTGTTACTAAGTACCCATCCTAACTTCCGATTGGCCTCTTTCGCACATTCCTCAATATGACGACTAAATTTTAGTTTGGAAGTAAATATTACACCCAAATCTTTAACTTCAGTTACCGTCTGCAATGTAATTCCCATTATCGTGTAATTGTGAGTTAGTTCAGTTTGTTTACGGCTGAAAGAAATAACTTGACATTTTTTGGTATTAAGTTGTAATTTATTTTCATCATACCAGCTTATTAAACGGTTTAAATCATTCTGAAGCACTATGCAGTCTTGATTATTATTTACTTTTCGAAACAGTCTAACATCATCTGCATATAATAATATTTCACTGGATGTGATGCAGCGAGGCAGATCATTTATAAATAATAAAAATAATAAAGGGCCTAGCGTTGACCCTTGTGGGACCCCCGACGTTGGAACGAAATTCTCAGAAAAAACATGATTATAACGTACAGACATTGATCTTTCAGTGAAATAAGATTTAAAAAATTTGAGCAATTTGTCACTAAAACCAAACGCCTTGAGTTTGCTAATAAGAACATTAAAATCCACTTTATCGAATGCTTTTGCAGCGTTTAAATAAACAACATCAGTTTGTAACTTATTATTTATATTTTCGGAAATAGTATCTGTAAAGGTTAGTAAACTTGTAACTGTCGACTTTTTAGGAACAAATCCATGTTGACATTTACTTATTACAGTGTTAACATGATTATAAATTTGCAAATGTAAGACTGCTTCCAAGATTTTACTAAATGTATTTAGTACAGCCACAGGACGATAATTTTCAACCGCGTTAATATCGGCGGACTTATGAATAGGTCTGATCCAGGCTTTTTTAAGACTAGTTGGAAATTTACCTGTATCTAAACTTAAATTAAAGATCGCCGTTAACGGTTCAGACAGAAATTCGGATAAACCCATGATTAAATAAGACGGAATATTATCTTCACCAGGAGAAGCACGCGGTTTTAGCTGCTTAATGGCTGTTGTCACCTGATCTATGGATATATTCCGAATATTTAGACACTCAGTTCCGTAATCTAATTGGAAGTTATTATTTGTTGTATTAGTATTATCTTTAGAGTAGACCGAACTGAAGTATTTGGCAAAAGCAGAAACTATCAACTTATCCCCGGTATATATGACATTATTGTGAGTTACCTCAAGTAATAATCCCCCCTTTTTATTCTTCGCTCTAATAAAATTCCAGAATGTTCTTGGATTAGCCCGTATATCTAATTGAACTTCTTGTAAATATCTCTTGCGTGCATTTCTAATTAAATTCTTAATATCCTTCCGTAAAGTATTGAATTTGAGTTTAAGGTTACGATTTAAATTATTGGTTTTTAAACGTTGCCTAACTTTCCGTTTCTCCTTAAGTTTTGTTTTTATATTATTGTCATACCACGAAGGATATTTACGCGACTTATTGGTTATTGTATTTTTGGGAACACACTGATCTAAAATATTATATAAAACATCATAAAGTTTGTTTAGTGCTATATCAACATTCGTCTCGTACTTAATAAAAGTCCAATCGGTAAACCTAGTAATGTTATACATCAAATCAAAATTAGCTTTTTTAAAATTGTAGTAATATGAGCAGTTCTTACCTTTCTTATTGCAGTTTTTTGTTCCAACTAACCTAAAAGTTATAGCTAAAGGAGGATGATAAGCCAGATCAACTTTAACGAGAGGTACTACATCTTCTTCTACTACACATTGTAAATTTGTTAAAACCAAATCTAAAGTAGCGTTCTTAGAATTCAAAATATTATTGACAGAATGTAAATTGTACAACTGTATAAACTCTCCAATGCATTTAGCTGATCCTCCACCTTTAGAAAAGTCGTAATTAGATCCCGAAACCTGTGGTACATTAAAATCGCCAATAACAATTATACTATCGAACCTCATTCTGCAAACGTTTTCAAACATTTCAAAATACAGACGGTATTTTTCAATTATTGATTTGGGAGGAATATAAACTAAACTAACTAAAATACTGTAATGTAAATATTTAAAAACAACCCATAAACTTTCTATACCTTCGATGTTATCTACGTTGACTTTACAAGAACTATATTTATTACGTACTCCAAGCAACACTCCACCTCCACCCTGTTTACCAGTTAATTCACATTTACGATTGTTTCGATATACTGTGTATCTATCATCCATAATTTCACAATTTTCAAAAGAACAATTTAAATTAGTTTCTGTAAACGCAATTAGAGAAAAATCGTTCGCCAACACATTATCATATAACTCACTCGTTTTCGTTTTAAGTCCACGCACATTTTGGTAGTACATTGACATTGTTTTATAATCACTATCGCCGTTAGAACCTTTTTTTTTTCATTTACAACTGTGAGTATTCTACTTGGTCCGTATGTACTAACACTATTTTTGCTACTTGTAATATGTTCATTTACGCAAGTGTTTCCAACTGATCTGGAGGCTGTGTTCAAAAATCCACATTGGAATCCCTCAGCTGAGTCACACAGAAAGAAGCTGTTGGACTAAATGGAATTATAGCAATTAGATTGTCCCTGTTTATAAACTTTTCCGGGTTGTTGTCATTAAATTCGATGTTTTTATTTTCAATATACTCCGCAACTTTTTTGAATAATATAAATTTGTTTGTTTTTTTTAAGTGTATTCCGTGATTTGCAGAATTAGTACTAAACAGTGAATTGATATCCAGATAAAACGCACTTAATATATTTTCTTCTAGTATTTTATTGTATACTTGCAAATTGATATCATAAATAAAATTGTTAAGAATAGGACGATTGTTGCAAAAAGCAGTTGATATAAAAATTATATTTGTATTATTTGCGGCGACTTTTATTTTATCAAATGCATTTTTGTTCAGTTTCTCTCCTCTTAAAGCGTTATTAGTTCCAGCCCATATTATTATATAATCTTTTTTCCCAAAATTTTTAACTAGATTGTTTAGGTCTTCAGTTATATATTCATATTTGCCATTAGGCTTAAATATACACTGCACGTTGTAATTATCAGAACAAAGTAGAGACTGTAAAATGTCCGCACTATTACGACCGTTACTATCGCTTAACAGTAGTACATTTGATTTAGCACTTGATGTTGAATTTTCGGTAGGATTGATCTTAACCTGAATAGCTTGTTTTTATACTTGACCTGGTATTTTGGTGTTGACATTATTGATAATACTATTGGACATTTTAAAATATTTGTCGTTATTACTAATTTTCTGTCGGTGATTTCTTTACATTATTATCTGAAAGTGTCTTGGAATGTTGTAACTGTTGTTTGATAGAGATAAGCTCCTTTTGACTTCGATGATATTCATTTAGCAGTCGCTGCATATTCTTTTGTAAAATAGTCACTTTATTTTCTAAACACTTGATTTTTACCTGATACGTATTTATGTATTTCTTGTTTCTATCGCTACGGTTTTTCTGGTTTCTTTTGTCATTAGAGGTGCTATCACTATTAACATTCGTAAAAACTGTATCATCTTCCACGATATAGCTACTATTAAGAGCAGTTTTTAACTGTCGAATTAAAGCGTTTTTAATCTTTTCCGGGGGTATTCGGCGTTCACTCACTTTTAACTTTGAAATACTCTTCATGTTAATAATTAAACATTAAAATTAGTTAGAAACTATGCAATACAAGCAGATTTACAATTACTATATACAATTACTATTTATTCTATAAGGAATGTACAACCAAGAGAGGGGTTGCAATTCTAGAGATTATTTGTTTAAAGGATTGCAATATATTATACTTAACTGATTAGTATCAGTTTTATAGTTAATACAATTTTTTTCGGTATTGATATGTGCCATTTCTAAAAAGAGTCCGCTTTTATATCTAGATTCAGTAGTTAAAATATTAAAATTGTCAAATTCAAATCTGTGGTCAAATTGTAAAGCTTGATTAGCTAAAGCAGATGAGTCTTTCCCTGTTTTGCAGTCACTCTTATGTTTGTATATCCTATCTCTCATCTATGTGGTTGTTTGTCCAATGTAACATCAGTCACAGTGTCTACATGGTATTTTGTAAATGATGTTGGATTGGGAAAGAGGGGGAGTTTTGTCTTTGACTTTAGTAAAGAGTTCTCTTGTGGTGAAAGATTACTCTGATAATCTTTTCTGTGGGTTTTTTATGTATGGTAGTTTTTTAAATTTTATATTGAAGTTTGGATTGTAATCTTCTGTGGGTGTATCAGGAAAATTTGTATTAAAGATAAGTTGGTGTACTAAGTGTTTTGGATAACCATTATTAACAAAAATTGTTGACAGTTTTTTAAAGTTATCTTTAAGAAATCTACTGTCACTAATATGGGCTATTCTGTTTCTCATCTCTAGGGTCACGTTTAGTGTTTGATTATTAGGATGGTCTGAAAGGTAATTAGTGTAACGCCCTGAGAAGGTAGGTTTGTAGTACCAGGTTAATGAGATTTGATTACCTTGGTTGTGGATGACTCGTGTGTCCAGGAAAGGAACACTATTGTCAGTTTCAGTTTCTATAGTGAACTGTATGCGCTGATTGAATGAGTTGAATATTTGCAGAGTGTGTTGAATTTGGTCTTGGGGTACAGTTGTGATTAAGTCGTCAAAGTATTTGTAAATTAACGGTAAGAAAATCTAATTCTGGTATAAATTGGTTGAGGAAATGGTCCACTAACATCATTGCTATAATCGGGAGCCCCATAGGTGTGCCAAAGGTCTGAATGTAGAAGTTATTATTATAAGTAAAATAACAGTTTTTAAAGATGAAATCATTGACGTTGGTGAAATTGTGTAGAGTTAAGTCGCAGTGACTCTTGATAATTGGCCATCTCTCTCTTCTTATTTGTTTGAACACCTCCAGAGGAATTTTGGTAAATAATAAAACTATGCCTAATGATATTATGGTGTACCCTTCTGTAAGTGGTGTATTGTCGCTGATGTTGACGAAGGTAAAGGAATCTTTAACATTGTAATCTGTATCGTCAGCGAGGGCGTCCGACAATATTTTGAATACATATTCGGATAAGTTATAAGTAGGTGAATTAATACAAGCAACAATAGGTCTAAATGGTACGTTTTGTTTGTAGATTTTCAGCAAACAATATAGTTTAGGTGAAACGGAGTTGTACGTATACAGGTTGCTCCCAACCTCTGTTGAGTTTTTTTTATCAACTCATTATTCTTTCTTTGAATTGCTGTGGTAGGATATTTTTTAATGAGTTTGTATGTCCTGTGGTAATTTAATAGTTTTATAGTTTCATTATGGTTATCTTGTTTCTGCATGGTTACTGTAGTGTTGCATTTATCTGCTTGCAAAATGCTTTAGTTTTATAAAAGATAGCTCTGTAAGATGACTTGAGTTTTTATTATTATTATTGTCGGATGTCTCGTTGGCGAAATTAGTTACACTGTTGGTGATTCTTGCTCGAAGTAAGTTTTTTCCCTATTATCGGGGCGATTTTCTATTATCTCTTCTATATCTGCTAAAGCTTGATTGATGTTAATGTCTTTGAAAATAGCGGTAGGAAATCTGAGATATCCTTTGGTATGTCTGTACCTGAGATGTTGGTAATCCATTTGCTATTATGGTTATTGTTATATTTAGTTTGTAATTTGTTAGAGCACTTATTGAACACGTTTAAAGGTACAATATTTTTGATTTGAGTTTTTAGTGAGTCTATTTTATTACTAATGCGCTTAATACTATTATGTGTGACATCAATTTTAAAATTTAAAATTTGTTTTCCTAACCTGAGGTGGAATTCCAAAAGTTGATGAGCAGTTTTTCTATCTTGGATTCCTAATAGTACTAATATTTTCTCGACGCCGTTGGTTATATGTCTCGGTCTTAGATGTCGTTGTCGGCATGCCAATAAAAAGGCCTTTCTGTTGAGTTGGCTGTTAAGTTTGTTGTTGTATTTAAGCCATTGTTTCATTTTGTATATTAGAGCTGGTCCATATGTTGCTAGCATTTGTGGATAAACCCCATCTGGAATCAGTAGGCGAGAGTATTTATCTGACCGATAAATAGTTCGGGGAGTGGATTTTTTAATTGAGGAATTTGGTCTAAGTCTAACCTTCTACTCACCTGGCATAAAATACACACGAAACACACGATACATAATAAAGGGTTTTCCAATAAGAGGTGTTATTTTGAATAGCCCGCTATTTCGGTAGATGTCACTTTTGAAGCTATCATTTTTTGACATTTGACAAGTAGAAACTACGCCATTAATAAATATGGAACGATACACGCTTCAACAACGCATTGAAATTATTAAAATTCACTATAAAAATGGTGAAAATTTGGCAGAGACGGTTCGTAAAACTCGAGCGTTTTTGGGTCACCGTGAAGCACCTTGTCGGACCGCAATACAGAAGTTGGTGAAAAAATTCGAGCTCTTGGGACAAGTTAGTGATGTGAAGAATAAAACCCGTGCACGTCGCTCAAGAACAGCCGAGAATATTGCTGTTGTAGCCGAAAGTGTTAAAGAAAACCCAGGTTTGTCCATTCCTCGTCGTTCTTTG
The DNA here is from genome assembly GCA_011009095.1 of Ignelater luminosus. Lineage (NCBI taxonomy): Eukaryota > Metazoa > Arthropoda > Insecta > Coleoptera > Elateridae > Ignelater > Ignelater luminosus. The sequence continues at coordinate 31,291 of VTPC01001057.1, forward strand.
GAATTAGCCATTCCACAAACGTCATTACACCGTATTTTGCATAAAGATTTGGGTCTTAAGGCTTATAAAGTCCAGTTAACACAAGAACTCAAGCCGGCCGATCATCAACAACGTCGTGTCTTTGCTGATTGGGTCGTTGAAATGCATGAAAATGATCCAGAATTCCATCGAAAAATCATCTTGAGTGATGAGGCCCATTTCCACCTCGGTGGCTTCGTCAACAAGCAAAATTGTCGGATCTGGGGCTCAGAAAATCCAAGAGTTATTGTTGAAAAGTCTCTCTATCCTCAACGTGTGACTGTTTGGTGCGGTTTATGGTCCGGCGGAGTCATTGGACCTTACTTTTTCGAAAATGAGGCTGGAGCAACAGTTACGGTGACTGGATTGCGCTATTGAGAGATGATTAACGATTTTTTATGGCCGGAATTGGATGGTATTGATCTGGACAACGTTTACTTTCAACAAGACGGCGCTACGTGCCACACAAGCAACGAAACCATTGATCTTTTACGGAAAAAGTTTCCGGACCGTGTTATCTCTCGAAGAGGTGATCACAATTGGCCACCGAGATCTTGTGATTTAACACCTTGCGACTTCTTTCTTTGGGGCCACGTGAAAGAGAAGGTCTACGCCAACAGCCCAGCATCGATTCAAGACCTCAAAGATGGAATTCGTGAGGCTATCGAGGACATAGGGCAGCCACTTTGCGATTTGGTTATGGAAAATTTCATGAAAAGGATATTGTCCTGTAAGCGTGGTCGTGGTGGTCATTTGCCTGATGTTATTTTCCACTATTAACGGCATACCTTCCTCTTTATAATGAAATAAACATCCGATCATTTATATTAAAAAATAGCACTTTTCTTTGAATATCAAAATAACACCTCTTATTGGAAAACCCTTTACATTTTATTTATAGATAAGTTTTTAAAGTTTGGCAGTTTTAAAAATTTAACATTCAACTTTACTTGTTGTCATATCAATTTTAACACTCCTATAATTTATTTTTAATGTGTTTTTCCATATACAAATGTTCATCCAATTATTTATTAGAAGATTCAATTAATGTAATTAAATAAATCTGTATTACAATTTTAATAATAATCTGGCAAGTTATAAATTAACTCTAGTGTAAGTAATTTTACTGTTTCTTTTATTGAATGTTCAATTAAACATTGTGACTTCTCTTGTAGTGTTCTCCTGAAGAAGGAAATCAAATATAAATTGTGAGTCTTTTTTAGATTAAACCAATCACTTAGACCGAATTCCCCAATTAAAAATTCGCTTTCCTAATCGAATATTTTGAGAACTTTTAAATTTTTCGGACTTAATAGAGCTAATTGGAATTTATTAAATTTTTCTTTTCTAGATAAATTAGTATGATGTTTATGTCCAGAACGAAAATCTTCGAATTGGTTAAGTACCAATTTAAAATTACTAAACCGTTTCTATGGAAGAAATTCAAAATAATGAAATATACATTTAGATGTGTTACGACATTATTTATATGACTACAACTAGAAAATAGGACAGAATAATGACTCAAGTGAGAAGTCAGCAAGGTTACTAAAACACTTATACTCCCCTGTTACACGAATATTATTATTTAAAACAATAAACATTCAGTAATGGTGTAATGGTGAACTTAAAGATCTAAAAGAACAACAAAATCAATTATTCGCTTATGCACGATTACACAATAATCTACAATCTTGGAACGATTATAGAGTTTACAAAAATTATTACAACAGAATCAATAATATCCGCAAAAATCAATACTACAAACATGAAATTGACCAAAAAGAAGAACAATTTTCCTAGTATGTGGAACTTTCTGAAACAACTATTAAACCATAAAATTACAAAAGAATCTAACTATTAATTTTGATGGAGTCGTTTTAGAAAATCCGAAGTTGATAGCGGAAGGATTCAATAACTTTTTTATCGATAGTGTGGAAGAGATAAATTCAGCTTGTAACGTAACCTTGCGTTACCAAAAATTAATTATTTTCTTTAAACAAACTAGGACCCTTATGTCCTAGGCCGGCTGAGCTTAGGGGTGGCCTTGAGCATGGATAATTCAAGGGGGAAAACACAATAAAACACACAAATAATAATTTAACGTACCAATATAATAATCTCAAGCAGTTATATTTATACTGAAAACACAAAAAAATTGGCACCAAGTATTATATAATTTGATACTATCAAAAAAATTATTAGAACGATTATTTAAGTTCAAAAAAAAGTGGAGCATACAAAAATTTAAAATTTTATTTAGTCTTATTAAAAGTCTTCTAAGCATAGAATAAATTGAAATTCTCAAATCATTTAATAAATTAATTTTAAATAAAAAAAAAAACGTCAGAACAGATGGAAAAAAACAACTAAGGAACTTACTTGAAAGTAGCAGATTCAGCTGATATAGCTATGTCAGACCGAAAAAATGCTTCTTCTTAACCTGAAACAAAATTCCAAACACAACTGTTCTAATACTTGTGGCCCATCCCGTATGAAATCATTAAATTTAAATCAACATTAGATCTTAAATCATTCAGAAAGCAATTTTTATTTAATTTAATAAAAACTTAAAAAACTCAGTTTTATTTACAGCATCTATTTATGAAATGAGTGTAGTGCAACTTTCCGGAAAAATTTAACTCTAAGCTTACTCAGAGCGCAAAAAGAACATAATTAGAGTGTAACATTTCAATGAATCTAGTAAACAATTTGGTTACAAGGAAATCCAATAAATTACAAAAAAAAACTAATTCATAATGGTTAATCGTTAAGCCGACAATAAAAATTTAAGTCTTGTAACACGATGCGACGGGCGGGCGTACTCGCAATTAGGAGATGACGTCCAAAATTCACTAGGTGACGCGCAGTTTCGAGGTGCCATGAGTGTTCTCAGCGCTTAAGAGGTGATGGAACAGCTCCCCACTACTGCATCGAAAGGAACGCCCAATAACGCTGCCGTCTCCTGCGAACTCGTCCTCTCAAAGAAGCTGCAGGCTCTCCCAAAGATTTGCTGGCCTCCCTATAAAAGCTAAGACGAACACGGAGCAAATGAAAACAAAGTAAAAGACGGGACCGTCTAACATACCTTCAATACGTTTGAAGCTTCTTAACGCAGTATGCTAAATAAGGTAATCCCAGAATTCAAAGGTGGCGTCCACAGTAACACTTCAACACCTCTCCTCAAGTGGAAACAACAAAAAATTTAAGCGGTTAGAAACCACAACCCGAACGGTTAATCAGCACACCCGTTCGTCCTAAGCGAGTTCTTAAAATACCCCCGTCGAAATTCGGAAAGTGAAACTGCAGGCAAAATGCACAATCTCCAAGCAATAAACATTCAGAAAGCCAGTTTGAGGACACCAAAGGGGTATATGGTATATGGCAACTGCGGATTGGTCCAAAAATTTCAAAAGAGAGTTTAACCTTCGAAAAACTAATCACGAAAATATCGCCCAAAACACACATTCCTTTAAGATAAAGATTAAATATCACTGAGAACAATAGAAACTCTAATGAGGCAAGCAAAAAAAGTTGTTTAAACCTAATAAGTGAATAGAGAATTTAGACAAAAGGCAGATGTTTAAAAAATTTGAAAAAAATCGCATGCAAATAGCTAGAAATGGACCAAAACTGATGCTACCTATTCTGAATCTAATAGCCAATTTTTAGCCAAATGAGCGATAATAGATAACCTCTGTTAATTAACTGATATCAAATAAATATCAATCAGAACAATAAACAAGTGAAATGATATAAAACAAGCAGAAATTAATTCTACAAAAGCAAAAGAAGTTTGCTTAATCTACATCTGGCAACTAGAGATAACTGTAGATCACAAAATAAGATCAATCCGGGCCATCCCAGAGTAATTACAACGACATAATTCTTAAGATTTTTAGTACAAAAAAAATTCCTATGTACAACATAAATTTAATACAAGCAAAATTATTAAAAATTTCAATTCAATGATATATAAAGTGGTTTATAAATATATATTTTCGTACGAATTATTATAGGAACGGTGACATAGATTATAGATATTAAACAGCGCCCAGTGAAGATAACCAAAATTAATGAAGGCAAGACCCATGTAAGGTTCATAAAAAATGAACGTTGCAAGGCTATAGACATCGGTGGGTAGGAACGTGGGTAGCAACTGTACATCGGAATTTCAGTTTAGACAAATTACATTGAACGAATTGCATAAAATTATTAACAAAATGCATGGTATAAACAACAGCTACGGTAGCACCAATATCTAACACGAAAGGTACCAATATATGTGAAGAATTTATAGGCCCACTAACATGATGCCTGCGCTAGAAAAAATGATGAAACTAACGGTAAAAGACTAACTACCTGTTTATTTAGAAGATAATGAATTATTTATTAAATTTGAGTTAAATGTAAAATAGTTGAAGTGTTTTAAGATCTAAGAACAGCATTTAAAGCAATAGACAGAACGATCTTCTTAAAGAAAATGGAAAGACACAGAATCAACGCCATGGCAAACAAATTGTTTTGACTATTTAACGGATAGATATTAAATTACCAAATGAAATACATTTGTCAGAAAAGAAGATGCTATCTAAGAGTGCCTCAAGGGATAATTCTGAGTCTGATTCTGTTTATATTGTACATAAACGACATCATTTCTACTTTCTAATTTTGTGAGATAAACCTCTTTGCTGATTCCTTAATTGCAGCAGCCAACGAAAACATCAACACGGCCGTACAGAGGGTTAATTTCGATTTCCAAAACCTATCACGATGGCTCAAGCATAATAAGTTAAAACTTAACGCTTCAAAAACCTAAACCTTGGGCTGACTTAACGAATAACATTGAGATTGGCGAAATTGGACTAGAAGTTGTTGTAGAATTCAAATATTTGAATGTTGTTATAAATAGTAGATTAAGATTCAATAAATTAATAGTACTATATGGACTATGTGATTAGAAAGATTTCTAGGAAAATTAGAGGTAAATTAAATATTATATAGTGTAGAGTATTGGTTTGAAGAAGCATAACTGATTGTTTTTAGCAAAAGAAACCGATTTTAAATGCTTCTATAAATTATAAAATTAAGCAATGCGTATAATCATTACGTGTGAAAAAGGGACTCGAATAATGTATTAAACTGACTGACCATTTAGTAAAAGGTATACTGCAGACGATTATGGAACTCGATACACCAATAATAATCTACGACTACAGTGGACCTAGCGTAAGCTTGCGGGTGAACCTCCGATGCGCACTGGCAAATCCTTCAGAAGGGTGGGGAGAGTTCACTTTTAAGCCAACTTTCCAGGCAGTAACTTGTGTACATTCGAAAAAAAAGTATCACTACAATTTTTTCTATACCTCGCAGTAAGTTTACTATTCATTTCGATTTATCTGTAGTAATTGCTGTTATTTCTATTATTAGTTATATTTTTAAAATTATTGGTTTGTTATTATATTTATTATAGTATTGATTATCTATCGAATTAATTTATAAATTCTATTTAAAATTCGGTATTCAGCGTTGAAGTTTCTCGTCTTATTAGTATTGTATCTTTATAAATTACATATTTTGATATTTTCATTAAATTAATTATTAATTAATTTAATTTAAATCGAAAGTTTAGAATAAAATTTTGAGTGGTCAGTGTCGTGAAATCATAAGTGCGGTTTTAAAGTTCATGAAGGAAGAAGCAGAAGCTGGTGCACCTATTATAGCATTACAAAAGGTTCAAAAACGTGTTGCTCGGGCTACGGGTATTTCCTTACGATCAGTACAATCGATACAACAAGAAGCAGCCAAATTTTCCAAGGACAAGGGTTCTATGTTTACAACACCAACTAAGAAAAGAAAGAAGGTCCATACTAAAGCAAACCTTGATGTTGCTGACCGAGATATTTTCAGAAGATTAATTACTAATTTATACGTTACAGAAAAAAAAGTTCCTACGGTTCGCAACATTTTAAAACAGTTTCAGGAAGCAGTGGATTACACGGGGAGTGAAGACAGTTTACGCAAAGAAATTCACAATATAGGATTTCGCTGGCGAAAAACCAAGACAAATAGAAAAAGTCTAATGGAAAAACACGAAATTCGACATCAAAGACTGAATTTTTTAAGGAATATGAAGAGATATAGAGAAGAAGGACGTCTAATCGTATATATGGATGAAACGTACATACATTCATCTCACACATATAACCAGGCATGGAGTGATGATAGCAATGAAGGATTGAGAAAACCCATTTCGAAAGGTCAAAGGCTAATAATTGTGCATGCCGGCAGCGAAAATGGATTTATTAAAAGAGCAGAATTGATGTTCAAATCTTCAAGTACCACGAAATAAATTTTTCAAATTATAAAAAATGGCTTCAGGAGAAACTTATACCAAATTTACCACTTCGAAGCGTCTTAGTGATGGACAGTGCCCCATATCGAAATGTAGTGGCGGACAAATGCCCGACAAGTGCAAGCAGAAAAGAAGATATGAGAAGCTAGCTAAGAATTAAAAATATATCTGTTAGTGACAATATGGAATTATACAACTTGATTCAAATGTATAAGCCACGTTACAAAACTTACGAAATCGACAAAATCCTTTTAGAAAATGGTCATAATGTTTTAAGATTACCACCTTATCACCCAGATTTGAACCTGATAAAGCTTGTATGGGCGTCGTTAAAACAGTATGTAAGAGAACGAAATGTCAATTTTAATTGCAAGGAGGTTGAGAAATCTTGTCGTGAATTTTTTGAACAATTTTCTGCCGAAGAATGGAAATCGAGGTGTGAACACAGTAGAAATTACGAATTGGAATACATGAAAAAAGCCCCTGCATTAGATTTAGTAGCTGATAGTTTAATTATAAATTTGGGCGAAGATAGTGATTCAGAAACTGAGTGTGAAAGTGAAAATTCAGATTCAGACGACAATTTATCTGGCATAGAGCATTTAGACCAACTGTAAGTACCGAAATTTTCTCTGTTTTTCTCGAGCTGTTCAATTATTTCATCTATTATTATTTATTATTATTTTTTATTGTTTATTATAATTAACACAAAAATTAATTTTAGTTATTAAATACTTTTCAGTTTACTGCAATAGCAATTTCAAATCATTTTCTATTTGAAAGATTTTAAAAATGTGTTTAGTTAGGATTTCTATTTTATAAAAAGGTTTAGGTAAATTTTACAACTCGAATGACAAAAAGGGTATTATAAAGAGTGTTATTTGAGTTATTTAATTATTGCGGTACGTTAGAGTAATTGTATTGTTTTTAAAATTAATGTCGGAACTATTTAATACTATTTATTTAATTTATATATTTAATTTTTATTTTATTTATTTAAATATTTTAAAATTTAATTCATACTATATTTTTAAATTACATAAATATTTTTTGATATACAAATATATACTAGTCATCCAAAAGTTTGTATTAATAAAATTTCCCAAAATCCATTACGGTTTTTCGTACAAAAGGTCACTACGAACTCTAGAGTTAAATTTTATTTTAAAGTACGATTCCATCCTGTTTATATTTTAGATGCAACTTTTGTCACTTAATGTACAAATGCTCTGACGCGTATGCGGTGCCTCTCTCGTTCATCTCCTATCTGTGTTCCTCTTCTGCGCAGGGTGACCCGCAAGCTTACACTAGGTCCACTGTACCATACAATGTCAGCCTCGCAAAATTGTTTATTTTACAAGGAATGCGATATGCATTGTGTATTGTTGTTAACATCAAAAGATGAAATAAAGATTACTTATTTACACACTTACTTACCTACTAATCTCATCCAAACACGTGCACCTAGGATTCATACTTGTTAGTCAGTAAATGTTCGGCTGCTCTGTGATCTATCTCGACGGCTTCGTACCTTGCTTCCTCGAAGAGAAAATATCTTCATTGCACCGATCACCTAATAGTCTTTCAACTCTATCGTCGCATTCAGTTTTCTAGTTACTTTGCACATCGTTGTCTTTTTAATATTTTACTTTTTATCAGCATTGCAGTGACCACGCAGAACTGGTCCGCCATTTATTTCTAAGCAATGAGCACTAACCATATCACAAAATGGGACGACAAAGTAATACCAAATATACAATCTTAGTAAAAGTATTAAAAAGCATATTTCTGCTTCTTGCTCAAGGTCGACTCTCGGATTATCTTGAAACACTATTTACAATGGATTTATAGTACTTATATATAGGTTTGGTTGACTTTAAACCCAACATCATTACATTGTTAGCAGATACAGTTAAGTAATTTCAGATCTTGACTACAAATGTTGAATTTGTGTGGCTATTATCACCAGGTTATAAAGGCTTTCTACTATAGTTTTAAACTATTTAAATCTCTTAAGTCTTCAATCAGTATAAACCTTTGGAATATGCAGCACCGAATTGCTTGCATTAAATAGTCCCGCATTTATATTACCAAATTATTGTGCTGGGGTTAAAGGTTAAAAAGCACTTATTTGTTTATATTTCAGCAGTCTTCGATGCTTGCTCGTAATCAAACTTATTCTTTTGTATCAATGTAATTGCAAGACGAAATTTAAAGCTTCTACTTTTTCTTTGTTTGTTTCGCCTTTTTTAGATGTTTTCAAAACTGCGGTGCAAATATTTATAATTGTAATCCAAAGTGTAACTTTTGCAGCAGATTTGCAACGTTAAATGTTCCATGCTGTTTTGTATAAAGCTAATGTATTTAGTACAAAATTTAATTTCCTTGTTGCTGGTGGTTTGTTTACCTACATAACTTACCGTATGTATTCTAAGTTAGGGTTGTTTAAATTACCCTTAAAGAACCAAGTCTGATTTAACAGCTCTGAAATAACACTAATAAAACTTACTTAACTACACAAATATTTGCTATGTTCATTCCGGCTTTAGATTGAAAATAATTCTTTCTCTCTTTTAACTCTTCCGACAATGCAACTTTTACAATGGACATAGTATATAAAAGTCTCCAATAGGTAGAATCAAACTCTAACTATAAAACTTGAAAAACTTATGTGCACTCTACCACATCTGCACTTTCCTTAGCAACGAATCGAGAGCACTCGACTAGATTACAGCTTCCGTTTATTGAAGTTTTTGTATGATACCACTCTAATAAGCGAGCCGCAATAATAACACCGACGTAATATGAGCGCCAACAGTAAAAGCCCTTTATAACATAGTATTAGAACACAAACTTATATCTGTAAAAGTAATAAAAACATTCATAACCAAAAATATCGTTGATTACGCTCTGTCTCCATTGCATTAATATTTTTAATGCGGGATACAAAATTAAATTTAGGCTATCAAGGAATTCAAACGTCGCAATTACTTTTTATCGGGATATATTTAATGGAACAAGATAAATTATTTACATGTAGGTACATTTATTTTTGATAAAGAAAAACAAACTTTCAATCAATTCCAAAGATAGGTACATTTGATTTTCAATTTACAATTATTCAAACGATAGCAAAAGTATAAATGCTCTTAAAAAGATTTGTGTGGCCGGCGTCCATTCTGTAATTGCTACAGTTATTTAGCGGCAATTAACTACCAATTTTCACAACACGTTAGGGTGGCACTCTGCTGGAAAGTCAGCATGCGTGAATCACATTTCTAGTTCGGTTCACGTCAATGCTCACAGCAAATCCTCCCGCTGCCATAAATCCATAACCGAAAGCAGACATGAAAGATCGAATATTTTATGTTAAGTAGACGTGAAATTTTTAACATTTTTGAGTAACCATCTGTACAGTTTTCGTTAAGCAATTTTAACTGTAACTTTTTGCAAACCAAGATGTATAAGATGTGTGGTATTTACGATTTGGATAGTTGGAAACTTTAAACATCTTCCAAATAAAAGTTGGTAGGTAGGTATATAAATTACTTTAGTTCTGTTGTAGAAAGTTTATCAGCATGGAAAGCTGCTCTTAGTGAGACATTTATCTTTATCAGTCGTGTTTACAGAAGTTCACTTAATTTTTAGGCCACGGTTATATGAGAAGATACCGACACTAAATGTGTTCTTCCCCTATATATTCGACTGCGATAGTTTTATAAATGTCTTAAGATTGATTTCCGTAAACAAATTTCGTAGAAAGTCGTTCTTCTTTTAAGAAATCCGGATTCGTCAATAACAATTATTACATAGATAGGTATACATTAACGTAATTTTACTTTTGTTAGTATCAGCTTGTTTCCAACGTTACATAAAGAATTTAACCATTAGTAGATGTCAGACTTTATAAATAGTCTAAAAAACATTTCAGAAAAAGAGACAAAGGAGAAACGATAAAAATGAAATAAAATAATATCAAACAGTTCTCTGGATACCTCAAATTCTGCAATATCTCAATATATTTTGTAATGTTTGTGTATTGAATTTTTTTATAAAGATTCTCGATGTAATATAGGCATAAAATATTTGATCCGTCGGTTTTTTTTGTTTTTATTAAATATCTTTCGGTTTTAACTGCTGCGCCTTATGATTACTTGCAAATAAGAAGAATGTGCTATCTTATTATATAGATTTTTAGTAATTTAGACACTTATGTTAACACTGTACTGTAAAAACCTTCATAATGGAATAATATTTTTCTACTTTTTCAAAACCATCAAGGTAACAAGATTTTTATTTCTCTTATAAAAACAAGTATCTTGTCGTAACAAATAAAAGCACTAAACCATGCACCCTCTAAAAGAAGTATAGAATTACCACACTCTACAGAAATTCTATCCTAAGCTGCTTACCTACCCGTTTTGAAATATCTGTATGTTGTGAATACCTTTCAGAGATGAAATGATTACGTTCAACAATTTCTTGCAAACTACCTAATAAAATTGTGGAGTAATTTTCTTTGTCGTATAATATTTATTAGATTTAACATTTTATTCGTTGCGTTTCCCTACCATAATGTTTTCTAAACTATTATTTAGAGAATGCAATATTATTTACTGTAATACAACAGCACGTTAGTTACACTAGTGACATAATTCGTAATCACAACAGTTTGCAGTATTACTGAAACACTACTAAATCCCGATTAGATATTTATATAACATTATAATATTTCAAATCGTGCCTTACAATAATGTTCCGAAATTAATTCAAAATTTTTACCAATACGAAACCAAACCAAACTCAGAGGTGTCCATCTTACAACGCCCATCACTATCATCAAGAATTGTCAACTCCGTGTTATAAAGTAAGTGATTCTAATTGCAAAACTATCTGCTAAAAGTGTAGCTTATGCTTTGCCCTTCTATGTTTCTTATAGAATGCTAACCGGTAATATCGCAATCCAACATTTCCACTATAATTCATAAATGATAAACAGTCTAAGAGTCATATTTCAAAAACAAGTCTGTCTATTGGGATCAGTTTAGCTTTGTCACAAATGCTAGATAAGTAAAGAACAATAGGACATGAGTTTTGACTGAAGATTTAATATCATCACACCAATTCTTATTCTCAAACTCCTTTGCAAATTTTATGTCTTGGTTTGAAAACTTTTGTAGAAGTTGTTCAGATATACGGCATGTTTAGTTCAAAGTTGTGTATAAAAACAAACTTAGTCCTAGCACCGACCTTTGAGATGCACTATTCGTAAGAAGTATCATGAAAGGTTCATTCGCAGAGAATCTACTAAAAATTTGTTACGTGCCAAAATAACACAGACTTATAATCAGCGACTAAAACGCACGAAGAACTAAGCTCGCTGATACCCAGACTAGCAAACAGTCGAAGACGTCTAGGTTCGAAATGCTTACTTACCACTAAAATAGATAAAAACCGGTACTAATTGAAGGCGCCACTATGGATTCAGCCAGATAACAAGATTCAAAAAGACCATAATCCCTTTTAAATCGGTAACAGCTTCACAAATACTTACTTAAGCTTTCTGAAACAAAAACTTACTCAAGGCGTTAAATCACCCTGTATATCTGTTTCTTTAACTAGATTTGGAGTATTTAAATCAGATCATCAAGTCTTTTTTTTGGATCCCTTAGTATATCAAGGTCCTTTGAATCACCCAGTATATTTTTTACTAAATAAATTTAATATAACTGAATCAAGTTAATAAAGTACTTGGGTGACTTCAATATTTCCACTTAAACCAGTGCATACAAGTACAATAAAAGAGCTGTCTTTTTAAGCAACAAATCTATTATAAAATAAATTAAATAAATACTACATACAAGACAAAAAAACAAAGCAAATAAACAGGTGATTACACAAAATACATAAAACTTATAAAGCGACGTCAATGATCTTATTAAATTCTACTGCGCAGCATTCTGGCCAGCGACACTCAAGGGGAATCCCTGAACGCAAACACAGTACGTAGACCCCGTCAACGTCCTATTAATAGCTTACGGCTGCATTTAACATATTTAAAATATCTGATTTCATTTAACAAGGCTTAACAATAAATTCATTCATACGTACTAATTAAAGACAAGCAAAATAGTTATGGTTAAAATAAAACTTGTCCGCATTGCAAATTCACATTCGACTTTACTGAATTATAAATTCATTGTTCGTTGAGACAAATGATGAACTAAAACGAACCCAAAACAACAATAATTATACTAAAAATAGTAAAATTAATACCAAAGAAAAATCCCATTGTTTCTCCACTGGATATGCTTTGAGTACACTTTGTTTACTGAAGGCCAAACGAACGTAAACACTACTGTAATTGGTACTTTTGATAGCTGTCGCAATCCAAACTTTTGCTCACATGGGCAACTGTATCTCACTTACTTAAAACACCGTGGACTGGCTGTGTCCACGCAGCAATAAGGGGTCAAAATGATGACGAATTCCACTATAGATTCCGCTTCAAAGCGAAGGAAACTTCTAGCTTCCAAACAATGTGTTCAAAAAGGTGACCTCTTTTCGAGATCCAGCTCTACACTGTTATACTTAAAATTCACTTCAAGAAAATGAGACCACCAACACTAAACTCTATCGAAAATGCCTCACAACCCTCCTATTCAATGCCCAGAATCTTACTGCCTTTAATGGCGTCGGACACGCGCTGATCTGCACTCCACGCGCGCATATACAGTAACTAAATTATGCAGATTGCTACTCCGCAAAAGCAACTACTATCCACAACCCTATTCCTTAATAGAGGTCACCACGCAACCCAACTTGAAGTAATTATCGCGAGAACGTACCTTTGACGTTGTAAATATAAAGATCTTAACAAATTGCGAAATTTATCAAAGGACATCAAATCTCAGTTTGACCTAGTACATGTAATAGGATATTAGAATCTTATTGAATCTCTATTGAATTCATTCCTTTGCCTCTAATGAGATCGTTTAGTCGTTACGACTGTAAATAGGATCAACTGTAAAAAAAGTATTTGTTGTACAATAAGTTGCATTATCTTGCAATACAACGCAAGTAAGCTTCGTCGTTATTTAGGTCATAGTGATGGTAGATTACAGGCTGATGAACGGTTACGGCTAATTTAAAGAGACAATTTTAAAGTAAAAAATATTTAAATGGTCACCAATTCAAACTTGTATATGGTTAAATTGCAAGGCCTTGAGAAAATTTTCACATAACTATTATAAAAAGACTACAGTTTTGCTTAAAGAAGTCTCGCAGAGCAACAAAGCACTTAACAGATACTTTAATTGCCCGATGCAACTCTGAACTTAAACATGAGAAAGACAAAATAGTTGTTTTAATTAATATTATTTTGTATTTGTATTTAGCTTTATATTTGATTTAGCATATTAAAACAAGTTTAAGGCAAACATTCTTAATAAAGAATGTTATTCAAAAAGCATATGCAATGAGAAAATCAATAGTCTGATCTCTCTTAACGTAGTACAGAAACGACAGTTGTCTTCAGTAGATAGTTCAGAAGCTTTTTACTCACACTTCAAAAAGCATCTCGAACTATTCACAAATATTGCTCTACAGGACGTAGTGTAATTCTGAGGTATAGCTGCACGTTTTACATCAAGCAACTAATTAAAAATCCAGTTACAGCATTAAAAAGTTTAAGTAAGAAAAACAAAGAAAGGAAACCAGGAAGGGAAGGTAAAACATACTAGAGCTTCAGTAATAAAACAGATGGAAATTTAGGCACTGAACAATAAACACTGATTTCTTTTTCTCCTATAAGTGCTTCTAATGTACTGGACGATTGCTTAGGTAAAGTTAACTGTATAATATAATTATCTTTATTTTACCTTTTTTTAGTTTTCTTCAATGAGAAAATCGATTACAAGCGTTAGTAAGCAAGGCTCAGAACGCCGAAGGCGGTCCTTGAGAGGGCAAAGCCCGAGACATTGAGGACGAAGTCTGAGTTAGGGACGCCGAAGGCGGTCCCTACAAGGGCAAAGCTTGAGTCGTTGTAGTTTTGGTACCCTAGACGTTGCTGCGTTTAAGGACCACACGCGACGCTTTCGTGAACCCGAGCTAACTCGATCGGCGACTGCCGGAGGCGGTCGCGCCTTTGTTAGTACGAGACGCTTCAAAAGGCGGCCTGAGGTCCGCCCACGGCACCTCTAGTAGAATTCTAATAAAGCTTCCAAAGTTTTTGACAGTTTGAAATCGTGTACTACAACTATATTCCTAATACCTACCGGAAAGCTAAGAAGGAGATTTTGTATTTGACTGTAAACATCAGTTTAAAAGCTGGTTTGGTCTGGTTTTGGTCTATTTAAATAGACTTTCCCAAAAATACGTACGCATTGGTCATCGAACATGGAGACGATTGTTTCGTCCTTGTCATAGATTCCTCAGTGGAAATTAACGACGATCAGTGCTTGCACAGCCAAAGCAAAGCAAGCGAATCAAATCGTAACATTTCGGTTTCTTTCGGAAATCGAAAAACTTTCTAAGAGTTTTACTTTTTCAATTAAATGCTTGTCCAAAGTCAATTGTTTTTGCTGCTACAAAGCGGCAGAAGCCACTGTAGCTTTATGCCTTTTCGACCTGATTGGTGTTTGGAATTTGGGAGAGATGAGGGCTGCCCCTCCAGAAATAGCGTAGGATGGGTTTGATAGCAGACTTGCAACAAAACTTTGTACGATATGTCAGACCTGGTCGGTCCTTCAAGAATTGTGTGGGGATCTGCAAGTCGGTTTCGTCGTCAAACCGGTCTCCTGTTATTCCATCCACTACAAACGCCAGGCACAAAATAGTACGAAAGATGAACAGCTGTGAAAATACGAAATGGCCAGTTGTTTATCTTTTAATAATGAATTATTATGGTAAATATTATTTAATTAATTATTGGTTTTATGAATAATGTACTTATATTGGGTGGTCACTATTTGTTTTTTATTCCTACTAGAAAAGCAAACTTTTTTGAACTTTTTGTAAGTTGACACTAATTTTAATTTTTATTGTTTTTTATCAATAAAATTTTTTTGAATAAACTTACTATGGTGTTAAACAAACTCATATCGGTAAAAGTCAACTAGAAACTAAATTTCCAAAGAAAGAGTATTCTTTTTCGCTGGTGAGTATTCTTTTTCTACAGGTATTGCATTTCTACTGCTATTTATATCTTTCTGTAACATTCTTGTATTTGACAAAATTTGAACTTCTAGCATTTTTTTATTACCAAAATCTTATGTTAAATGGTTTTTAAATAAATACCCTCTAAAATCTAAACTAACCAGATTATAAATGAACTATGCTACTCTAGTAAGTTATTGCATTTGTGCAAGAAAATTTATCACCGTTCAACTTGCCTGGGTGCGAATAAAGGAAATTTAATGAGAACCTTACCAAGATGGGTGTGTTATATTCAACTGTTTCGATCCGGACCAAATTAGGGATAGTCGAAGCCTCCCTGTTCTTACTCTGCGCTTTGCAATGAGTGTATGATTAATAATATTTATTTTTGTAATGATGAATAAACAATAAACAAAATCTGGCTTATTTAGTATTATTTCGAACAAAAGTTGACAAGGCAAAACGACCCTTATCGTTCAAAGTGTATTTGAGCAGTAAAGCACCGGTCGATTCAATTCAATGCGTTGTGTTTATTTAACGAATATTGTTTTAAATCTTTTTGTAAAACTGTTTAGCTGTAATGCTACACAATGTATGCTTGCCTATATCAACTTATTGTTTGATTTTAATTATGTAGTTTTAGTAAAATACTCTTTTATTTTTATTTGATGAACCTTAATTTGAATTAGTCACCATTAAATTATTTACCATTTAAATCATTTACCATCAGACATTAGTTTGAATCCCTAATTTATGCATCATAAAAGTATTTCTTATTATTATTTTGTTTTGAGCACAGTAGGTACTCATAAATCTTCATTTGAACAATAAATTGACATTATTATAAATCTCCTTCTGATTTATTAAGCTAAACCTATCAAAGTTAAATTTAAAAACTAAAAATAGAAATTTATAAAACAGAGATTGATAACCCTACCTAAAGAAGTGCTTCAGTAAAGAACTCTCTACTAACTGTCAGATTCCAGTGGAAACAAGTAGTGTTGGAGCACAATAGATCATATCGATCATATGCAACTGCACATAACTTACAGCGGTTTAACCACTCCGTACTACAACATCCATGATTAATGTATTACGACACTGAAGATAAAATATAACATGCAATATGATGCCATTCTGTGGATTTGTTTTAGTGTCTCTGGATGCAGATAATTTGATTTTTATGCAAACATATATTAAATCTGAAGTTATCATCCACAAACAAAGAAAGAGTACATCTAACGTTTCGATATCATCAAGTACGTTTAACACTTTAAAATTTTCAACGCAAGTCAATGATGCAAGCATAATATACGGTGCAATCAAATAGTAACAGGTAGTACTTCATCAGTAGGTAATAAATAACTAATCCGTTGAACTGTAATACAAAGTGCGAAAAAGTTTATGTATAAAAGGGGAGTGCAAGAGAGCTGTATTTCAATTCGTCTTCCAAGAATTTTTGGTGAGATGTTTAAAGTTTACAAACGGAAAATTAAATGGAGAGTGAAAAACTAATGGCAGATAAAAGTTCGAGATACCGCGCCAGCCATTAGAAATCTATCTTTTTCTATCAAGAAATTGGAGAAAGTAAATAAAAGTAAAAACAGTTAGAAACAGCTATCTGTAACACATTTGGATTTATAGTAAATGAAGGAAAAATAAACTTTATACCAACTGCTTCTGGCATTTTCTCCAGACTTTCACTATAATTTCAGCTGCATTTTGAACTTATAATAATGACAAGTATATTCCGAAATGTAATAAAGAAAATGTGCTTTTTTATGACCTTAGACTAAAGAAAATGAAAGGCATTTAATGACTTGGAAAGGTAAAGCACTGAATTCACATCTAAACTTCTTTGTAATTTGTGAAGGGATTACTGTTATTATGAAAGCTTTTATCTCATTTATAGTAGAATTTTATTATATCATCATATGCTAAAATAAATGTAGCCTCATGAATAATAAAAATTGCAAAATTAAAACAAAATGTAATACATATGTCCTTTTCAACAATTAAGTCAGAAACCCCAAAATTCAACCAGATTTGGTATAATTACTATAATATGCATGCAACCACATTTCATCTAGCTTATTAATTACAAGCTTTATACTAACAAGTTTTTCTATACATGCAGATGTACAATTATATAGTACTTTTGCTATTTTAATTGTACCTTCATATGAGCACTTCATATTTTCAAAATGTTTTTAACATATTCTTATTTTACATACAAAAACGACAAAGAACCTAACCCCAATTGCGACAAAAGGTGGTATACAGTGACCGTCAGAAAGTTCGCACCAAATGGGAAAGATTTTTTTTTTTTGGTTTTTTTGAAGACCTCTTGCTGCAATAACTTGTAGATGTCCTAAAATCAAATACAAGCTACTTCCATCTTTGAAGTTTTTTTTTGTTTGGCAAAAATGAGGTGAAATTACAAAAATTTCAATATTTTTGAAAGTGTCAATTTTTTTAATGAGATTTTATAACAGTGTAAAAGACTATCTTTAGATGAGACCCTTGGGAAAAACATAGAAGTACTTTTTTTGTCAAATTTTGAAAACAAAATTGAATGTTAAGATTTGGCAGTTCTTCTGCAATTTGGGCATGTAAATGTAAATTTTCATTAGTTAGCTGTTATGAATCCTTAGATTATTGATTTGTGTTTTCAGTGTGTATCTAAAAAAACATTATTCTTTTTTAGATTTCCAATTCTCGAGCTTAAAGGACAGAAAGTTCTAGTTTTGTCGTAAAGCCTCTTCATCATGAGATATTTTACTATAATTTTCAGTTACTTTACTTACTCAGTTACTTCTAAAGATTTCAATTTATCTAGATATATATAAGAACTAGCAAAGATGTGTAGTTTGACTTTGCCAGCTGGTGAATACCCTAGAACAAGCAAAAAATGCAAATATCTTTGCATCCGAATTTAGACATCAAGTGTCGGTTTTTATGTTTCTGCTAATATATTCTAGGTTTAAAAGTTTAACTGTTGACAATGAAGACTAAATAAAGAAGACCAAAGTCGATGCCTGGTTTGCAGCTAGTCTTTTTAACATTGAATGAATTGAAGATTCATAGAAGATCTCTCTTCTTTCATTAGAAGTATAAAATTTAAAGTATACTAAAAGACCATAAGCTTATTAAATACCAAAGTTCTTTGCATACTGTTGATAACACATATTTAAAATGACCACATTTGAGTTGAAGTCTACTGATCTTCTCAAGTCTAAAAGTATTCTCCGTCATATACAGGGTGTTAGTGAACTAATAGTAGTCCGGGAAACAGGTGGTAGGGGACATCAATACAAACAGAAAAGTCTGATACAACCATGGTCAAATCTCAACGGTTTTCCCAGAAACGATTAATAAAGTTCCAAACTTTCATACGTTATTATTCAATAACTAATCATTCTTCTACTTTGAGATTTGCGCAGAAGATTGATCTCATCCAGCTTAATAAAAAAGTGTTATACAATTTTTTTGTAAATTTATTAGTTTAGCCACAAAAGAACAAAATCCATTATGAAAAATGCATAAATGAAATTACTGGGAGAATTGTCAAGCTAGTCAAGCCAGACATTCAAGTAAATTGCGGGTGGTTTGTTCCTTTTACCGTCAGCTATCTTCTTTTATCTTGGCCAAAGAAGTAAACCCATCTTTGTTCTGCTTTTAAGCTGCTGTTTTTATAGGAAATATCCTTAAATTCAAAATATCTGAATTTACTGATACAGTAGAACAAGCTTTTGCAGCCAGCCATGTGATTGCAATCATTTCAGGTTCGGTTTCTTTTTGTGCGCAGTGGACGTTTATTACACTGTATTAGAGTTGATGTTAGTACTATTACTTTTCTAACATCTTTATACGATACTAATAATTTAGATAATTTTTAATTAATGAATACCATCACATGCGAAGATCACTGTAGGTATTTTTTAACAAATACCCATTTTCTAAAAAAAACTTACTCCTTAAAAAGTCTAAGCATTATTCAAAGACTTCCGATATTAGCACAAAATAAAATAATAAGCAATACAGATAGCAATTAAGCTTGTATTGTTTTTTCAATAGACATTTTTCGGCAATCACAATAATCTACCTTTTGTCTTAGTAATTTAGTTTACACACTGTATTATTAGTTGCGTAAAAATCATTTGAAACTTGACTATCTTCTTGCAGTGCTATTTTACATAAAACGTGGTTTTTGTTGAATGATGGTTTCCAGGATAATCTAACATCAAATTAGTTACAAGTAACTTTTTTAATGTACTTTTTTTAATTATTCCCTACAAACCATTACAAGAAGTCTAGTTTTAAACGATCTGTACAATACAGTTATGTTGCTTAAAGAAGTAACAACAGTGGTAGCAATCTACATTCCTTTTAAGTAGATACAACAAACAGAAGATTATTTACGGTTATATGACCAAGGATCCATCCCAGGTAAAATTTCTTAAAAAAATTAAACTCAACTTTCTAGTGATTTATTAGGGAGTGTCTAAAATACATTTGCAGAAGCCTATAATTAAGGTTTCAGTGCGACATCGTTGCCAGATAGTGCTAACTATTTTTCACATTTTCTTGAAAACGGCGCAAGGTAAAAACAATTTTTACTAGGCTTTTCTATTTTAAATGACTTTTTCTATCCCCTGTTTCACGGAGTACTATTAGTTTACTAACACCCTGTATTTAACTGGACGACAAAATCTAAAAAGTAATCATTTACCAGAACTACAAAGACTCTCGAGCGTCATTACTAAGACATTGATTTTTGGTACGAGATTTCTCTAAAAAAAATACGATTTTCAAGTAGTCAACGCTCCATTTAATACTGCCAGTACAAGAAACCATTAATTCAAGAGCAAAAAACCAATCCTGCACTTGAATCTTTTCAAGATTTTAATAATCTAAATTTAATTACAAAAACTATGGATCTAATGATTTTAGCTACAGCTCTACCATTATAGAGTCCCACAAGCCACTACCAGAAGTTTACAGTTTGCCAGTTGGTCATAAATGTTTACCAGCATAACAGTTCTGTACCATAATGACTACAAGAGTCTTTCTACTTAGAGAGATATATTTTTAATTAAAGCTACTGCCAATATTTAAATAATGCATTTATATCATATTGTATTTTAAGATTTGCTAAAACAACCTTCAGTTGTTTAGTCTAATATCAAAGTATGTTTTCTGATGAAGCTAATAATACGCTAGGTGTTTCAGTAAAGAAAAAACTTCATAAACAGTTTTGACAAAAATAATCCTTTTTAGTATCAACTCATCAAAACCACTGAATTTAATAAGAATTTTACAAAGAAAAAATTCGAATAATGTTATACCTTCCAGGATTTTAATATTTCCTGTTTGTAAAAAACTTTGACCTTTTCAAGCTTTCTTTGAATGTACCTATTCTCTGACTTTCATTCATATTTTAATAACGCCCTGCAACATTTCTGAAAACCGTTTAACTCTACCTAAAAAAAATGTGAATACAATATAAACATAAAATAACACTTATAGTAATAGTAATAATAATAATAATAATAATGTTTTGAATCAAAAAGAACACCTACTTAAGTATTAACGGTTTTTGTTTATTTAGAAGAAAATGCTTATAAATATCTTTTGTAAACAAAGCCTGGAAAAGTTCATGTTTACACAAAGATATTCAAAATAAGAAGCAACTTGTTTAGAATTTTATTTAAACAGCCACAAATACGCATTCTTATATTTGCCTTTTTTTTATTACGTAGATCATATGTGACATTTAATAGCAGCAAAAATCAATCTTGGTGAAACTATATTTTGCTTTACGTATACAACCTCTTGGAATTCTTGACGACAACAAAGGTCGCTATGTGCTAATTTGGTCCTTCAACAAACTTTTCTTTGTAAAATACTCTCGAAAACTTCCAAACACCATTTCACGTGCCAATTTTTAAAACCACGAAACAAATAAATTTCTAAAAGTTGTTATCAATTTGTTTAACTCGTTTCTTGCGTTATTTTTTATTTATCTTTTTCTGTAAAATTCTTGTCTTTTATTCTTATAACACTACATTTGTTACAACAAGCAATATCATATGCATCAAACAGATCATTAGTAGATATATGGTTCTGTCTATTAAGACGTGAAAATTAATTTTCCAATAGCTACAACATTTCTGAATGCAATTATTGCAGAAGTAAAAGAGAGTTCAGTTATTTTTAGAATTTGATCACCATAAATACGCAAGTAATTGGTAAAAGAAGGCATGGACAGCTTAAATCTCAAAAAAAAGTCGCCGCTGGAAAGTAATACGGAGTGTGCCAAAATAAAGACTGTATTACAGTTGTAATACTCAGTTTAGGTTAGATTTGTAACTTAACGCCATTTGTAAACTGACGTTTACGAACGAAAGGTTTCCACTTGTTTTAATAGAAGCTCTTCGTTTGTAAACGTCAGTTAACGTATGGCGTTAAGTTAGAAAATCTAACCTATACCGATAACAAAAGCTGAATACAAGTTATGTTTCACTTCTGTCATAACTACAGAAAGTGCTCAAGTGGTCACCATCAGCATCCAGGCACTTCTGAGTTTAATATGAAATTTGCAGGAAATGCTCTACAAGATTGATAACAGCTATTTGAGTATGCAATCTACCATTTGAAAAGCCCTTGCCGTGCTGTAGCTTGACAAATGTCGACCTCACAAAAAAAAGTTTCGAATAGAAACTTTAGGGAATTATATTGTTTACTAAAAAGAATATAACCATTTTTTGTCGTCTACCATATTGTGCAGTATTTAAGAAACACTGTTTTCAAAAACGAAATCACTTGCATGGAAACTTGCATTATGAAACTGGATACTTTGTTTTACCAGGCTTCTGCACAAACTTAGCATTTTGTAATTTCGGTATTTTGACTTGAGGCCCAATAAAGAAGGAGGTTTCGCAAGTGAGGCTAATACCCTCCTTGTAGTAAAACCATAAAGTCGTTCACAGATCTAAGTACAATGTTTTGGATGCCCAACCAACGATAACAATGCGGCTAGTGCTAAACAATGAAAAATAAGAAAATAGAGAGAAATACCAGTTAAGAATAGTGTGTTGGAATGTAAAATCGTTCAATAACAAAGATCAAGAAATCATATTAGAACTAAACAATCACAGTGTTGATTTGTGTGACATATCAGAAACCAGGAAAAGAACTAAGGCAAGTCAAGGTACCAAAATTAAATACATTCTAGTATACGATGAACCTGCAAAAACTAAAGAACAGAAATCTAACAGATACATGGAACACGCAATGTACGGATATTAAGAATGAGTATAGCAAATGTTAAAAAGTCTAAGAAAATAACAGAGAAGGATATAGCAATGAAAACTGTCAGCAAAGAGAGCTAGATAAAAGTTTTAAGATATTAATACGGAAGAAAAAGAAAAGTTGAAATTGGCTGGAACAAGCAGATGAGCAAATAATAACAGTTAAACAAATCAGAAATGCAACAGCTTAGAAACAAAAGAACGCCCAACAAAGACGGAATAGAGTAATTACTACATTTGGTGGCGAAAACAAAAACCTAGTAGATGTCACAATTTTTTCACGAACACTGCAATTCGGAGTAATTTAAACGGGGTTTTAAAAAATTAACCAGAGTGATTACTACAAATAACAAAAACGAATTGTAATGATATAATCAATTAAAATTAGTAAATTTACATTATAGATTCTTAATTCACCAATTACAATAAATTAAATTTCAGAATCATTGTCATGACTTCACCCATCCTCACCAAGATTTATATGTAATTAGTTGTCGAATCCTTAAGTTCAATAATTAAATCAGTATTTGTCTTGAATTTCTTTTACATGGTTAAACACATTCCTCCAGATTTCCTTATTTAACGTTTGGAAGTTCTCTTTCTGCAAAAATCTTTGTATTATTTAGTTTAAAAGTTACATTCTTTCTAGCAACATTATTCTTCACTATTCTCCATACCTTTTTTTGGCAATTAAGCTCTAAATGATAAGGTGGTAGTCTCAATACTTTATGTCCATGTTGCTCTAACAGTACATCCAATGTGCGTGTTATGTCTTATATGATGTCATAAAGTTGTGTTTTGTAACTGGATCTAAAGGTATATTTTTTGTGTAAGCCAGTCTATCATTTCTTGTGCTTTAAAAGTAAATCTTGGAGCACGACTTAACTGTACATTATGATAATATGCATTACCAGTTACTTCAACGATGTTCAGTGACAAATTAGGTATAAATTTTTCTCTCAGCCATTTTTTTTTATTATCGGAATTTCTATCACTGTAGAAGACTTCTGTCTTTGGAAATCTCAGAGAAAAAACTGTTACGGTTTCAATTTCGTCTAAAGCATTAACGTCTAGAATTGCTGTCTAAGTCCTGCTTTAGCAGAATAAATTTGTTTAAATTCAATTTTCTACAAATCTTTATTAGGTGATATTTTTAGGTCTCGTAAAAATTTTATCACTCTTTTCTTAACTTGTGATGCGTGATAATAGTTGATCGCATCTATTTGTGCGGATTATCATAGTTAGACCAAAATTTGATTGTGGTTGAGTGTCGTCGCTTTATTTATTTAATTATTTAATTTTACCTTTACAAAAAATACATATATAGGGTGGTCTGAAAGCCTCTATTTGATAGCGCTTCCAAATAACATTTCGTTAACCCCCTTCGTTGATGCAGGTAATTAATATAATTCTAGGCCGCGCTATCGTGATGGTCTTTTGCCTTTTTTTTATTTCACTTAATTTAAGACCAAACTTCGCCGATTTAGGTATTCCCTCTGCAAATGTTCTTTTTTTCCCTTTTGCTATTATTTTTTTGTAATCGTGTTATTATTTTAACAGATTGCTCTACATTTATTTCACATTATATGTGAACTTTTGTTACATTTAATATTTGAAATTTTGTGCTAATTGCTAGTGCTAATTTAATTAACTGAATTTTTTGTGTTCTTTATTATTTTCTTGTATCTCTATTGTCTTGTTTGCAGCGTTCTGGCGCCTAAAATAAATGTGGATGTTGTCAAGCTGACGAGTTTTATTGATCACCGGATTTCGTTGTTGGAGCCTTATTTTTTAGATACCCGGAGAACTCCAACCTCGCCGACGAGCCACGGAGGCTCAGTTCACACAACGAAAAGTAGGTATCAGAACTTTTTGACGAGCAGTCATTCCAGCATCGAAAAATACAGTAGATCAGACTTTGTAACTTAACGCCACATGTTAACTGACATTTACAAACAAAGAGTTTCTATGAAAACAAATGAAAATATTTCGTTTGTAAACGTCAGCTAACGTATGTTGTTAAATTACAAAATCTAGCCTAAAAGGTCGGTCTTCACATCGGTATTCTTTTATTTTTTCAAGTACTTTAGTAGATTGCGTGAGAAATTTTCGGTTGTAAGGGATAATACCTCACTTAAACCCAATTTTCTCCAAAATCCTTCTAAGAGACGAAGGGTTATCTTTCCATTCAAGGTGGCTTTTTAGCTTCTCGTTCAATCCGTAATCCTCTAAACTAACAACTTTTCTGTGTCTTTTCGTGGCGAAACTTATTACAGGAACTCTATTATCAGTTTCGGCAAACTTCTTACGTTGTCTAAAATTCTTTCAATGGTTCTTATCCTTATTTAGTCTTTGCTAAACATTTATCAAAAAAGTTATTCGCGTGAAGTCAAATGCATTACAAACAAACTATTTCTCAAGCTTGGGCACGTAAAACCTAAATTTTATTACCAATTTTGGGCATTCTCAACAAAGACACAAACGTCTTTGGGAAAATTGATGCTGATAGTTCAATTTTGTGACATTCAGTAGTTTTGTGATTTCACCACTAATATTGTAACTACTCTACCTAATGAACTCGTCTAATACAGAGGAGAATTTCTATTACAAGATGAAACCAACCTTTCTAAGAAGAAAATAAGGCATAGTAAAATACCTACACAGTTGAAAAAATATTACTGTATTATTATTTTGAAAAGGAGACTAAACGAACTTTCAAACTACAGAGGAAGCATTATTAAGTTCCGTAGACAATCCATATGTAGATAGTATACGTTACGCAGGTGACAATCAAAAAAAAACAAGCAAATGCTTAAGATGCAGACTAGAAGTGGATTGCAACATTCTAATTGAACAAGTATGACGTTTTGATCACCTTGGTGTAAAAATATCAAGCAGTAAAAATTCTAAAAGAATTTTAAAGAAAAAGACAACTCAAAAGAGCAGCCACTATTTTAAGACATCTAAAGCATGGAGCCAAAGCTGACGATACCGCAACGAAAATACAATTAAAAACCACGGAATTGAAAATCCTCAGGTAAACGGTAAACACACATAAAAGAGGAAAATGTAAAGTGAGAGACATGGCACGATGGATAAGATCAAGAAGACGCAAATGGAATGGACATATAACCAGAACGGCAAACATCAGAGCGCGAAATAAAAAACCACTTGAAACCAGACCAACAGGAAGAACATTTAAGAGGTGGAGCGACAAATGGCAATCAGTATCACAGTCACAACAATAAAAACAGAAAATTCAGATTTGACAGGCATTTCGTCTTACTGAAGAAGAAGAAGAAAAAGAAGAAGCAGAAAAAGGGATTTGAAAATTTCATGCATTATTGTAATAGAATTATTTTTTTAGTTGTCAACATCAAGTTCCCCTTTTTTTTATAAAAGATTATTTAAGTGGTGAACATATAAGGAGGGTTCAACTTGGCCTCCCTGTATCAAGAAAATCGTTTTTAGAACATAAGGATGATCTAAAGATGTTTGACATTTACAGATTGTAAGATTTGTACCTAATATTTAAAATAAATTATTTAATTATTGATACTAAAGTAGTTTATTAGACCACCAGCAGCTTTAATAAGAGGGAATAGACTTGATTTTCATTCCAGGATGTGCTGCATGAGAACTTTAGTTAATCCCGAAGACACCCTATATTGAACTAGCTTTTTAATTACAGCGTAGTGGATTGTCCAATCAAGATATCGTCGATATTTCTCAAACCGCTTTCACTTTAGATTTATGCTTTGACTGTATTTTTCATTAGTTATCTTAAACATCTTGAAAAACCCTTAACAACAGCTGCAGTGTTTAACTAAAACAATTTGATAAGGGTAAATTAATAGTATAATGCATGTGACATAATCAGTCTCTTACCGTTGCCGATCTGTTCAGAAATTTTTTTAACAGAATGGTAACAGAACAATCTGCACGAAAATCTCCTACAAAATGAGAGTTTTGTCATATCTTGGAATGAAAGATGCACGAGATACGTATATTACAGACAAAATATCTTGAAATAACTGAAAATGTAAAAACACTGGTGCATATTATGCAAATCAGAGATACACTTAATAAAGTTGATTTAATCGTTTTTTTTCCTTTTTAATTTTTTTTCTGTTTAATTTATTAGACCTCAAATCATTTCACTTGTATTAATAAATAATCATCCCAAGTTAAGTTCAAATAATAAAGCTAGTATTTTTTATTTAATGCTTTAAGGCTAATTTAATGCTTACTAATTTATATTAAAATAATTAATACCATTTTGTTTCTTTCCCATAATTGGTTATTAGATAAAATCCCTGCAAACTAACATAAATACTTTAACGATTCGCTATAATTTCTTAAATTTATAAATGAAAAATTATTTTGTATTTCAACGTTTCGTTTGTTCAAGTTCTTAACTGAAAACATTTGTCCGAAAACTTTATGTATTGATTACCTCTCTTAGCAGTTACGTTGTACCATCTATCGCTTGAAAGCTAAACTAGACTAATGTGCATTCTCAGCATATTATAGAAATCATGAAAACTGTTTTTATTGTAGATTTCTTGATAAACAAATGGTGTAACAAAAATCTTAAAGTTCGATCGTTATAGTCATCTTGCATTTGCTTTTACCAAATCTGCGATTTCTGAAAGCTTATTACAGTTTTCAACACAGTAACTAAAACCAGAAGGAAACTATGCATTTGCATGTAAAGAGTTATTCAAAATAATTCTCTGAAGAGTAACTTTGTAATAAGTAAAATAAATAAAAATTCATAATTGTAATTTATAATTGTATGGGTATTACTTGATACCAATTAAAACAAATTCATATGTTAACAAATAAAATAAATAAAGTTTAGTACCTACAACAATCGAATTACACGTAATGCGCGGTTTACATTACACAAAACTATTATTATTATTCTCTTTCAGTAATCAAAGCGAATGTTTTAATTTACCAATAACACTAACAAAGCAGTTAATGATTTGAACGTTTTCTTCTTCTTCTTCTACGCTTTTGTCTTTCTTTTCCCAATTCGCAATCGTGGTACATAATTTCACAATCAGCTTTACCCAATCCCAACAGCGATGCTTTTAAGCTATCCAACATGGAAGTTGTACTAGGAACATTTTCTACAAGTCGTCCGGATAACCAACTCATTCCTAGACTATAAACACGGCTTTAAGATTTATTTCAATTTTTGTGCATAAATATTACCTCCACACAGGTATCCAATATTTCTGATTACTTTCTAAATTTCTAGAATACGCATTATTTTCACATAAAGTCTTACGTAAACAATTTCCATCATCTTGATGTGCAACTAAAGCAGCTTCAATCGAGATCAGTATTCTACGAGCAAGATCATTGAGCACTTCATTGTTCGGCTGTGAAATTGTAGGAATATCTCTTTTAGCTCTAAAATTGAAAGTATCTCGACCACCTCCAGTATCACCAGTATCTCCTGTACCTGTTCCGCCTGTACCGGTATCCCCAGTTCCTCCAGTACCTGAGAAATCACCTGTTATAATTCCCCCATCGACACCATCGGTGGTACTACCCTTTGCAACCCTATCATCCTACCTGTACCACCATCGCCCCCATTACCAGTAGCACCACCATTATCTCCACCTTCTGTTCCACCATTACCATCACCTGCAGCACCTTCACCTGTACTACCCCCTGTTGCACCACCTGCTATACCTTCATTACCCGTACCGTTTTCCCCACCCGTAGTACCACCGCCATTAGTATTACCCCCGTTACCGCCACCATCAATTTCCCCTTCACCTATCATACCTCCAGTAGGTTCTCCGCCAGTAGGACTCATACTCATTGGCATCATCGTCATTACTGGAGCAGTTGTGGTGGTCTGTAATTTATAATAATTATAAGACGTTAGTTTTGCACGTTATCTACTTACTGCCATTGATATACACATTATCACTTGAATAATAAACATTCCAAAAGATAAATAAGCCAGTGCTGTAAGAGCAATATCAAATAAATCAGCTAGCTTATCTTTATCATGACTTCCATGATGTTTAGGAGACGTATGTTCATGACTTGTAAAACCATGACCGCTATGTGCACTTCCACCTAATAATTCATCTGAAAGTTATTAGTACGTCATTATTAATCAAAATCCTACCGTCGCCGTAAAATATAGGTCCCGAATGACCAAAATATGGTCCTCCGCCACCATAACTGCTATAATGACCACCACCCGAATGCATTCCACCACCCGAGTGCATTCCACCACTTGGATATCCGTGATAAGAATATCCTCCCCCTGATCCACTATGGCCAAGCTTTGAAGGAGAATTAACTGCTGGCGTTTGCTGGTATCCATAACCAGTTAAGTGGCCATCAAAGTCTTCGGGCAATTCTTCTGCATCTCTGACAGCACTATCAGTAGCTTCCCTACTTTGAGCATCATAGTGACGATAAATATCTTCCAACGTTGTGCTTCTATAAAATAAATAGGTTGTAGTTCAATCTAGATTCGCATTTTGCTTTTATTACTTTTTCAACCATTCGCGATAATTGGAAGATCCTTCGTCTTCTAATAAATTGTTTTTAATTGAAAAATTTATCCTGGATGCCATTGTATTGAATTTATCGCTTTTATTTGCTGGACTGCCTAGCCTTCTTCTTATTCTTGTTGATCTCATTTCAGAAATAATTTGTTCAGATAGATAATTTCGACAAAGATATTCGTTCATCATTTTCCTAGAAAAATAAGATTGTTTAATAATATTAACGAACTCTAAAAAAAACAAGTTGATAGTTTTGTAATCGTTTGGTTCTTCACGTTTACAAGGTAATTGATAGAACACGGAAAGTGCAAATGAGAGGCTGTCGTTTTTACTTTCGCATTGGATTATAGAATGTGATAAAGTGATGCTAACTAAAAGATGAGTTTTTAAGGTTATCAGTCTAACCAGTTGAACTAAGCAGTTTTAATGTAATAAAAGTGTCAAAATACAAAGTCACAAACTAAAGATAATTAATAAGTGTTGACATTTCTAACAAATTAAACAAAGATTGTTTTGTTAATTTAAAAGTAATGGAAGTCGTCGTTACTGTACTTGATGGAAACAATAGTGGAGTCACCCTTTCAATTCAATCGAATTACAATTGAGATTAGCAAAATTGACCTTTCTAGTGCTTTGAAGACACTACTAAATACAGGGTGTTAGGTGGGAGATGGCCTGCATTGGGATCTCTTAAACCGTAAGAGATACAAGTCGGTTAAATGGCAAACAATTTGCCAAACCGAACCTATTTCTCATAGCCTACCAGCTATTCAGAAAAAAACTGATTTTTTCCGAAATCTTAAAATCAGTTTATTTCGAAAACCGCTAAAGGTACGAAATCATCGTAAACGAGTAACTTGTAGGATTTTATACGTAGAATATGATAATTATCTCCAAACGATTGCCAACTGTTTTACATCCGAGATATAGCATAAACTTGGTAGTTTTTCAATATAATTTTTGCACGACCGCGTGTAAAATTGGCGCTTTACAACTCTTTGTCAATGTCAAAAGTTGACAATTATAAACATTTGCATTTAATTTGACTTATTGATGTTATAAAGCCTATTGATGTCGTAATGAAATCATATGCGTTCCTATGATCTTGGCCAACTTCATTTTTTAATCTGCCGTCAATAATTTTTCTTTATTATTTTCTTTAAAATACGGTCGTGCAAAAAATATTGTATATAACTCGAGTGTAAAGCGTCGTTTTTAAACTACTTCCTACTCGTTCAAAAACCTTCACTTTACACTCTTGTTATATAAATAACTATTATAGTCGACTATAATTTAATGCTAAGCAATAAATAACAAGAAACAAATTTTTAAAGTTCTGTCTGCAAGACATTAAACGAAATCAAATAATTACAGACTGAATTATAACCACCAAGCGGTAGGCCTAGACAGTAATATTATACTAAACTTCACCAAGTAAGAGAGTTACATTATCAATAATTATGAATTATCTGAAGCTCTCATTTTTTTATAGGTACCTTTTAGTCATGTTGATTGATAAACTTTGATAAAAGAGGAGGCAGAAAAACATGCGAAAGATACAGTTAGGAACACATTAAAACGTGCACTGCGGTTCATAATTATTTGCCCACTTACTATACAATACAGAAGTGTATTTCTACAAAAATCTTCATCTACTTCTTTCAAGTACATAAAATGTTCAATAGAACCTAACAGGAGAAGCAAGAAAAATGAAAATTATGATTCAGTTTTAGATAGCTAAAAAGTCTCTGCGCTAAAAAGCTGTTTATTGTCCAAACGACTTAATTTTTGTAACATTTCAAACCTTTATAGTTTCAAAACAAATTTTGATAATAGCTATTTCAATTTATGGTGGTCACATTTAGTGGCAAAAAACCGTAGAATTAATTAGAATATTTGGGCACGACTGACAATACAGAGTGAACAGGCCCATAGAAATTATTTGAATGCGAAATGAATTCAATTTAGATGTATAGGTTTTGAAGGCTAAATTACTTTTAGAATGATATTGAAACGAAATTGAAGAATATTGCTCTATCAAAGCATCTAAAATCCATAGAATAAACAAAATCGTGTTCAGGTTATCACTTATCTTAAACTAACTTTGACAACTTTCTTTTTCGATTTCGGTTCATGGCACTTATTTATTTTTAATATTATTGAGTAGTTAGGAAAGGCCAATAAACGCGTATCTTTATTTTAGGATGATTACTACCGTCGCTTCGTAGAGTAATTAGAAAGCAAAGTTTTCAAATTCGTTTTTCTTATCTAACCTCTAGAAAAATGATATTTGAAAATTTGAATATAGTATGGTAAAGCAGGATAGAATTAACAAAATTAGTTCAAAGTGGCTTCGAAAGTGGTCAAAACTACTAAAAGTTGCCGAAACATACCAAGCTTTCAGAATTACGTACTAGAGAATGAAGACACAAACAAATTTATTTAACATTAACGTTTGGTTTGGTCTTACATATTTTTCTTCTACACCAAATTGAATTTCAACAAAGTCATCGTAATCTACATTTCAGAAACAAAATGTCTGCCTTTCTATCAAAAAGAGATTTTTGAAAAAAACAGACGTTACAATATTAGAATTCAAGACAGTAAAGGGAAAGCATTACAAATTGTTTTGCAAAAATGAAAAAGGTCTATCCAAAAGTGTGTTCCCAAAAGAGTACAAAGACGCATTACAGATTTCGGGGTATAGAAACTGCACAGTATATTTCAAAATATTTTCGCAGTTAACTTGTTAATGAAGCAGGGATGTTTCTCAAAGAACCATTAGACTCTTTCATATCAACTCAGTGCGATCGTTAATTAGATAACCAGTTACCATTTTATGAATTTGATTTCTAATACTTACTTATTACGTAATGACTAAAATAGATTTTACTTAATTATTTTGAAGCTTATTGCCAGATTTGAAGAGAAATAAACTGCTGGTGGAGATTTGGCTGAAAAAGTTGAACCTAGTCAAGGTGATTGCTTTCAAAGATGCTAAAAGGACCGTTTCTAAGCACCAGAACGGTACTATTTTTCCATTTGAATAAGCGATCTTAACAACAGTTTAACTGTGTAGCTAATTTTATAGCAGATACTATTTTTGGAATTTTGAACACTGTTATAATAAAACTCATACTTTCATTGTCAACAATACTAAATGACGAATACCATGTAAAATTTAAATTTTAAAAATGATGGCCAAATATCTTTTTGATCTGATTATTGACCCTTCTATAAATATTTCCAAAATAGATTTTGAAAGCACTGACTCTGTTTCATAAATTTAACTTTTTTTTAATCATTGACAGTTGATAGAAGGTAAGATAAACGCTATTGAAAGTGTTGTAAAAAAATAATAAATAAATATGAGACACATTATTTGAAGCAAAATATGAGAAAATACATTTTTTAATCTAATATGTTGGTTCTAATATCTAAGCGGCACTAAAACAAATTTGAAATTTAAATATAGGTGTATTCTAACTTTTCTGGTCTTTCTTTGTTTAATTTTAACTTTTTTATATCGTCGAAAACAATTCAATTGTAACAATCATTCCAAAATACAATTTATTTTTACCTGTGATATCCCATAGTAGTAAACGCATCTTCAAATGTTCCACGATATTTTATGTTAATCTCCGTTGTTTCATTTTTTATTGGAAATTCCTTTTCATTTGGGGATTCCATTACCAACAAGGTACCTGGCATATAATTGACATTTAGAATATCACTTAAATCTATTGCACTGTACTCCCCTAATTTTACTGATACTACTGTGTGTAAGCAAGCTACTAATATAATATACGAATACATGATATAAAGTCAACCTTCAAAGAGATCACAATGAGAACTAAATGCATACAAAAAGCTTGCGTTCGTGTCGTAAATTATTAAAAGACACTTCTCTGATTTTTCGAGCGTGTCAGAGCAATTTTCTTAATTTAGTACTGTAAAATGTCATGTAATATTACGGAATATATTTTATGCACAGTGAAGAGCTTACTGTAATATTAATTGATGAATGAGTAATTCTAAAAATTTTTATTGGAACTCCTTACAAGAGATTTTAATTGAAATAGATTGCAGTCATAGTTAACTTATTAGAAGATACTAGAAAAGTACATCTAAACGTAGATTTGATTTTAATACAAACTGCGTATCAAATGAGAGTTTCCAAATTTTGTTTTAGAACTTCTGTTTAATATAAAACGGTATTGTACGTTTTCACGAACGTAAAACAGGTTATTCTCTTATAAGAAAAATTATGATGGATCGGTGACCGTTAAGACATTTTGTGAATTACGTCAAAATCCTATTAGAAACCAAAATGAGAAAAATTATTACTCGGTACTTAATTAGTGCATTGTTAAAATAATTATATCAATAGGGAGTGCACAATGCATGAGAGCACAATAATCACTCAAAAATCTTCTGTTAATAATTTTAAAATTAGTAGAATATAAAATAATAAAATAATAAGTTATTTGCGATATTTTGAATAATTTAATTGCAACCATTATACATAGTACCTACCAACTATCAAAGATGAAAAATGAAAGACAAGAAGCTGTTGACGTCCACCATCTTCACACGAGGTTTTTGAATTTGAAAGATCAATCTTGAATTTATAAGATCTAACCTAAGACAAATATGTCAAAACAGAAAGATTAAGAAATAAAAAATTGATCAACAGCATATAAAGCTTTACGTGAACATATCGAGAAAATTGATCCTATAACAAGAAAATGAAAGCACTTTTTGTAATGCTTGCTTCTTAGAAACAAATACGCCCATAATTATGTTCTCTCTTCTTGTTTGCTGTTTTGTTATTTCTTTTAATGTTTAACACCAAAACCAATCCTGAAATAAGTCACAGAAGAAATAGAGATCTATACCAGATTTTTACAAGAAACAGAATGGTACCACTGATTTCTTATTAGATTAAATAAATGTTTGCAGAATTTTAGATCGTTTTTAGTTTATGAGAGTTTGCAGAATTAGGTATGGTAGTGTGTGTCAGAAAGAACTGGTATCGGCGTCTGAAGTGTTGGTATTAAATAAACTTTATTGAAAATTCTCTCAGCAGTCTTGGCCTATGTTTTAAAAGAGCCTTATCATTTCTAGTATGATCTTTTGAGGTCTAAAGATTTCAGTTTGAATTGGACTATAGTATCTTTCGCATTGAGCCATAAATAACTTTAGAATTTAAGAGTGATCATGCTACAGTTATATTTTTAGTAACCCTTTCTAATATCTTTAATTTGAAAATCTTGGTAATATTTTGGTTTCTAGGCGCAAAGGGGTACTTATATTATATCTAGCAAAAGATTAAAATTTTGGATTTCGCTTCTTAAATTAGTTTGATCTTGGGCTGAGCCAGTTTTGATCCTCAGTACGTAGATTATTTGGTTTCATATTATTCAGTTAGCGATTGAGCATACTTAGCAGTACAATTACAGGCAGTGTATCAGGAAAATAAAAACAAAAAAAAAACAAAATAGTTTTAGCAGAAAAAGTTTACTACACTGCAGACACCTGATAATGACAAACTTTATACCTATAGAATGCAGTTGATCAAAACTTCTCTTTAAACTGTCCTCGTATATTATCGTTTAGAAACACGGATGAAATGAGAAATAAAAAACAATAAAAGCTTTTCAAGATTGCTGTTAAAGACGACTTGTAAAAGTAAGTTAGACATAAAGAGTGAGTGTCAAATCGAAAAAGTCTTAAATAGAATGAGAGAAAGCTATGGAGAAAAAATCAAATAAGACTATACCGCTTACTATTGATCTTGTATTAAAAGTATTAGAGCATTATTAAGTACACTAAAAGTTAAACTTAAAACTCCAAAGGCAAAGGATAGAACACAACATTAAAAGACACATACCAAGTGATCAGATTATAAAAATAAAAACACTATTCCACCTATAACCTAACATTTATTGGCCTGGCGCGTTTCAATGTTACATTATCATTTTCAAAGACATAAATAAGCAAGTTATCATAGATATTAGCTAACTTGATTGATCCAAAATGCAACTAAAAATTATGAATTTTATTCTTCATCTAACATTTGCAGTAATAGTAATTAATTTTATTAACTCAATCTGTTCATTCACTGAAGATACTTTGTGTTTGTGTTTGTAAATTTCAAACCCTTCTACAACATGTAGCTTGTGTTTATTAGCGCAAAAATGTAAAAATGTAATATGGTTGTTTGTGGTCATAGGATGATATTAGGTGTTTGGCGTAATTGGACTTTTTTGGGTATTTGTGTATGTAACATCACACGTGTTCTTTGTATCTAATGTCAAATTGTTTAAGTGTTTGGTCAATGTACATACGAGGTGTGTGAGAAAAGTAATGCGACTGGCAACACTGCGGGAGTTCTGGCAACGTTGTGTCTACCGGCCTGTGCTAAATCGGTTTGTTTATCGCTTCCAGTTCCTCAGTCCGAGTTACAACTCCGTACAGCTAACACATTATTTTTGACAACGCCATCAGTGAAGTTGTGTTTTTGTTGTGTGTTACAGAAATGGAGCATCGGAATTTAGAGCAACGTTGTGCAATAAAGTTTTGTGTTAAACTTGGTAAATCCGCGAGTTGAAAAGTTGAAACAGGTCTATGGGGAACAGTGCTTATCAAGAGCACAAGTTTTCCGC
>VTPC01001057.1:81509-92426 GCA_011009095.1 Ignelater luminosus
ACATGGTATAGAAATGTTGGAAAGGCGTTGGAAAGATTGTATCACTCTAAAGGGAGATTATATTGATGAATAAAAATGATTTTTGAAAAACAAAATGTTGTTTTCGTTGTTAGTCTCGGGACTTATTGAACGATGTGTTAATTTCTTTGGTTATCATCATTTAAATTATAAAGTCGCCTATTATTATTTTTGAACTTCCGGTCAATATGGAGGAATATGGAAAAAAAATCGTAACGTGTAAAGCAACTGAAAATTTAGAAATTCTACTACTTGGTTTTTTCGTACTGAAGTTTAACAACTAAAAAAGAAACCAACGTGGCCAGCAAACGGAAAGTAAATTTGTTCAATTCTTTGGTTGTATCTTAAATACTCTGATAGTTTTAATGTCTTTACAACTGGTTTGATTTGCTATTTCTTTAATTGTTTTTTTCCTTTTTTGCGGATTTACTTATTAACTCTTACATCTTTAAACTCCTTCCTCTTTTAACTAAGTTTAAGTTCTCTCCATTAATACTTTAGGGTTTTTAGTTTTATTAGAGACGTAAACTGCCTTGGAATGAAGTATATGTAAACTGACAAAAGCCTCATTAAAATGTTAGAAAGTTGTTATAAAACTCATTGAAAATCAGAAAACTAAATTGCTTTATAATCTCTAAACTGTAACAAAGCTAGTTAGCTCTTAAATATTCTTAAGATTTATTTGTTAAGTATATTTTAAATACATCAAGCTCTTGAAATATGAAAACATCGATAAAAGTTGCGTATTTGAACCTCCTATAACTGTTTTATAAGATTACCATAAATCTCTAGTAAATTTAAATTATTACTTTGATATGAAAATAATATGATGTAACTTAGATTATTTTATTTTTATATACGCCACTGCTTACATACATACCACTTGCATAAATTCAATAACTTATAGATACTGTCACTTACTAAAAAGTTTTTAAGTTACTTTTGGTAATTAAGGAAACATTATCACAACACTTTTTTAATAGTTTTATTAAAGAAATTATTCATTTCCCAAATGCAAACAAATTTAGTTTAAAAATAAATCCATTAAGCACCAAATAACTTGGAAATATAATGAAGAGCGTGATTACCCCTTCCAGACTAAATTTAAAAGCACATAACGAAATCAATTTATTATTCATAACGAGATCCATCAAGCTCCGAGAATACTCTCAAATCACTTGCAACAAACAATAAAGTACCGGGTGCAGATTCATGATGTAAAATGATATGAACCACTTAACAACATTTATCTCCCCCATTTGCCAAACCCTGTTAACCAAAGAACATTAAATAACTCACACAAAGGGTGTTAATGCGGCTATATCTCGGCGTTATGAAAAACTCCACGTTCTGAGTAGTGTGGGAGAATTATAACAGGTACGTATGGATCAATCCAGTGATTTTCAACAAGGAGATTTTGGGATTCAACATGTTAGAAATGAGGAAAATTAATATTAAATAGTTATTATCCATTGTTTTCTTTTAATAAAAATATATTGTAATACTGGTTAACACTACAATGTTCTCAAATTTGTAAGTATCCATTCTTAAATATTTATGATGCTTGACAAATAATAATAATTTAGTGAATCAAAGTAAATTAATGTAAAACTTAAAACGTAAACAAAATAAAAGCTCTAAATAAATTTTGTTATTGAAACATTTAATTCTTTTAATTAACAATTTTATGTAGTAATAAAAGACGCCTAATAACTTCTTTACTTATAACAATCGTATAGGTAAAAGTATTAACTTAAAAAATATATATCAAAACAGCATAGTTTTAAAATGGGTTTCTAGAAGTAAAAACTGTAAGTTTACTGATGATAAAGAACATTTATTGTTTTAAAAAGTTTAGAACCTCATGTAAAAGGAAGTATAAAGGTGTGAAGATGGATTTTAGGGAAGTTGAAAACACGCGAAACACCAATCTGTGGCGGTGGCTGTCGAGATGAGCAGCCTTAGGGAGGGAGTTCCTTGCAGGGAGGAACAGGTACGAGGTGCTAGTTGATTCAGCAAAGGACCTAATGGACCGAACCAACACGCTACAGTAGCTGAAAGACGGCCAGTCTATCTGACATCATCTAATCTTTCACATCTTAAAAACATCGCCATACGCGTCTCAAAACTAATATAATAATGCACGTACGCTTGTCATGTAAATAACAGCTCCGCAATGGAACTATTTGTTAAACGTGATCCGGCGGATTTTGATCAAAATGACACTGATTCTGAAAACGATTCCGATCCTGAATTGGATGATAATGAATGTGTTGACATTGTAAGCAGTTCTCCCGAACAAATAGGACAAGAAGATATTTGTAGTAATAATAGTGTTAATGTTAGTAAATTTTCAATTGATAATATATTAGGGTTAAAAACACAAAGCGAAGAAAAAATAGACGATGAGTTTTGTGATAGTAAATGTGAAACTAATAGGAATGACGATCCCAGATTTATCAAACCAACGTATTCAACTCCACGTACAGGTAGGAATAACTTTTATCGGAGAATTGCTTTAAGATAAAAACGCAAAATAAAAATGCAACCCATTTTCAGCATCCCTTTACCAGTCAATTATAGACCTGCCACAGTTATCGAGTTCTGAAGCATTGACAATGGATTCGAGACTTTCAGATTCCTTTTCGGTACCAAAGTTGTCACCAGGACTCGAAAGCTCTTCTAATACTTCACCGTTC
Source organism: Ignelater luminosus (assembly GCA_011009095.1). Classification (NCBI taxonomy): domain Eukaryota; kingdom Metazoa; phylum Arthropoda; class Insecta; order Coleoptera; family Elateridae; genus Ignelater; species Ignelater luminosus. The sequence goes on from VTPC01001057.1 coordinate 84,227, forward strand.
CCTATATCGTTTCATCCACACTTTGGAGCGAATTCCTCTGCGCTTTTATATGGTAGTTGGATAGGAACGACGTCTGAACACAAAACCACCACTCAAATATTTGGCTTACAAGGTAAGAATTTTATTAATACCTATAAAATCTCTTTTTGTGCTGTTTTCGATTTTTAAAAAAGTTTTAAGAATGCTATTACAAGTTTTAAAAGCTTACGTTTAGGGTTCATCCAAATTTTCATATTTTAGACTTGCGTCTTACTGACAAGATATTTTAAAAACTGTAAATCAGAAAAATTCTTCTTAATTAGTGCCAATCTCTATTTACAACTAACCCTATAAATTGAAGTTAACAAGTTTTTAATTTTTAATCGGTTTTAGATATAAATAATCAGATATTCTCGTCATAAATACAGAAAACTAGGTAATGTGTTGTATACAGCGTGTACTCTTCAACAAATAAACAAGTATGTTGTTGATATAGTCATAAATTTATTAGTCTGATTATAATAATATCATTTAAACAAGGGATTTCGACGTCATTCGTACTATAAAAATCTGCATCTAACATGACTATAGCAACGATTAATTTTTGGAATTTGAGGAACAATGACTTTTTTAGCCTTTAGATTGTGTGTTGTGTGTACATACTGTGGATTCAAGTATATGGCGAGTCAGAAACACCACATATACAATGTGTTCAAAAATTTTATTATGTTATAAAGCTTTGCTTGTTTTTTACATAACATCCCGGTATCTCTGTGACACTTTCCAATTAAACTATAAAATAAAGTTTTAATATTGATACTCCTCATATCTAATAAACCAATATAAGAATTTAGATGAAATAGAACTTACAGAAAACGCTATAGAAGAATGCAAAACAACCTAAATCAATACAGATTTTGTAACAGACTAACAGACGAAGGACACGCAAACCAGCAACAAGTTCTACATTTGTCTTCTAGTTGACCGACATCTACATTGTTGCCCAAATTGCTGCCATTTATAGAAGTCGCCAAAAAAAATCCGAAGGGGTGTTTTTTGTTTGTTTCAACATTCTCATATTGCAATCAGGATGTTTGATACTTTTTTAATTATTCTTCTTGTTAATGTTTATTTTTGTTGCCCTCAAAATTCCAGAAGATTTAATTGTTCTTCAAGCGTCTTTGGCACAGTTGATACATATTGTAAGCACCGCCTATAAATTGTTTGCACTGTTCGATTACGTATAAGAGGTATATCAATCTCCATATCAGGACACACTTGCCGAATCTTGATCTTTTGCTCAAATTATTATGGTTTCAAACTAAACTGCAGTAAGTTCTATCTTTTATGATGCCATAGGATATCTGTTAGCGCGACCTTCTCAATAGACTCTTTTTCCCCAAAAAAGATCTTGTAAAGTTGCAAATTGACAGAATTATTTGCCTGGCTTGTCATGTAGGAGAAATAGAAAGAAAATGTAACTCTTTCCTTCTGATAAATTTTGGTACATCCTAGAATGAAGTAATTATACCAAGATGAAAAGAATTTGATTTTCTGTGAAGTATAGGCACTACTCATTTTATGCATAACACCAATAATTTCAATGTCTACGAAATATTATAAACTGCAGTATTCTTGTAGTATTAGCGACTGCAATCTACAAACCATTAAAACCCAGTAACTATTTTAGCAAATGGATTAGACTTATTTCAAAGAATTGCAATAATGTGACTTTTCGAGTTGTACCTGAACGAAACTATACTTTGTAGAGTTAACTGTATGAGCCAGAAACCCTTGCCCATGTGTTAAGCTTTTGCTCTAAAGAACAACAAAGTACTTCGCTTTCAACGTTACAACTAAATAAGGCAATTGATGATGCTCTAGACCAAAAGACTGAATACAAATTTTTGAATAAACTGACTGTATTTTATTATAAATCAAAATAACGACACTGGAATTAAATTGGATGCGACAATTCGTTTTGAAAATGGTTTAGTACAGTCAGTCAATCTATGAACCAAATTTTAGTTATTTGAGAAACAAATACACTATTCCAAATTGGGAAGTAGTTGAATGTCTTTAGATATTTTTAAAATGAATTCAATAGTTTTCAAAAACTCTTTAGCTACTTTGCATAATCATAGTTATTCGTTAATTAGTTATTTATTACTACATTCTGTTGTGCTGTCCCATATTGGTCACCTGACTATCAAATAGCAAATATTCCTGAATAAAGTAGTTTTACATTGCTAGATATTTCCGCACAATTTAGCGTTAAGGATGCATAATCAGTATGTCATTATAATTACCAAACTAGGTTAGATTTCAAATTTCTAATTTTTTTCCAGGTAGACTATTCTTTTCATTTCATTGACCAGGTTGACTTTTTTGCTTTAATCTTGTATCTTAATATATTTACAGTTTATTTGTCATTGATGCCTCTATGCGAAAATAAAATCTAGAGATTAAGCAACACTGTCTATTTTTCGCTTCTATTAAGAAACTATACTTAACAAGTAACATCATTTGTTTATCTAATAGATAAATAATACACCTTAAGAAAATCAGCATAGCGTGGAAGGTCCACAGCCAAAATGCGTTACAAACACCTTAGATTAAACTTCATCGTATTTATTCCTAAACTATGTACAGTGTGGTCCAATTTCGATGGGATTATAATTATGGGTAACATTCTTATTAGCGCAGATAACTGGAAGCGATTAAGGTACTCGTGGCCCCCTTTTTCATGCTTGTTCCATTACCGTTGCCAGAAATAAGCTGCCATTTTTTGTTTCTTCCCTAGAGAGAAAAAGTGAAAAATGGCCGATTTCTTTATTTTGCTGTAACTCCTTTATTTTCGAAGCTAGAACAAAATCATTTAAACGTTGTTGAGGCACTTTTTAACGTAGAATTCAATGCCGTCAGTCGTTGTTTTCTAGTCCTTTCCATAACTGCCCTGTAACTTAAAGTTGAATTTTTAAATAGACCATTCAAGAAGTTTCAACAATGCCAAAATGATTTTGTTGTAGTTTCGAAAATAAAGGAGTTACAGCAAAATGAAGAAATTGGCCATTTTTCACTTTTTCTCTTTAGAGAAAAACAAAAGATGTCAGCTTATTTCTGGCAACGGTAATGGAATAAGCATAAAAAAAGAGGTCACAAGTACCTACACCGTTTTTATTTATCTGCGCTAATAAGAAAGTTACCCATTTAATCCCATCGAAATTGGACCACACTGTACAGGGTTGGTCAAATTGGTTATCCTTATGCGATATTGCTGTATATTTGATTTAGTACTGGCTACTGGTGTTAGCGATAAACAGTTTTTGTGACTATAAGCTACTTGTTTTATTCTCGATTCAAATGTAAAAACAAAATTCGAATATCAAAGCCTGCTTTCAGAATAATGGAGAAAAGTGAATTCATATCTTCCTTATTTGCCAAACACCAATTTATATTTTTATAAGGGAATGCATAGTTGACTGTATCTTATCTAAAAAGATTATTGTTCGAATACAAATATGCTTGTTCCTATGAATTTATTAAAAAGTCATATTTGCCAAAAACAGTAAAGTTTAGCAAAAAACTAAGTATGCCATGTCATTGCATATTGATGTTACAGTAAATAGTGGATGCAGAATCTTTAGATCGCTCTTTAAATAAGAAAGCTATAAGGAAAAGTTGTTTTTAGAAATAAATAATTTTTTTTAATATGATATTCAAATTTTGTCTTCGCATTTGATTTCAGAATAAGAAAGTGGTCTACAGTCGCAAAAACTGTTTTCTGCTATCATCAATACTAAACCAGATATATCCCACGATGACCACCAATTTGACCCATCCTGTACATACCTGGGATTACATTTGACTTTCCAAACGTCAATCTTTAGCCTATGCACAAAATCTTTTAAATGTTTCATTATTGAATCGTGAACAACGTATTGTCACAATAAAAGTATTTTAGTCTAACTTGTCATCTTTATATACTAAATTTAAACTGCCCACCCTCTTCTCTGAGTGAGCTGCTTCCTATTTTTCTACACGTCACTTTGCCACTAAAATCAAATTTTCGAAGTTAAAACTTATTGTTAGGCTACTATTAGTTCAGTAACTTTGATTTTTATTTAGTAGAAAACATGTAAACTGCTGTACTAAATAATTTAATCATAGTTCAGCAAAATACTTTTCATTTTTTACCAGTAGCTCAAAGCCTTGGTAACCTTACAAAATGTTTATCATTGGAAAAACGTCGCTTCAATGAAATTATTAGTAGGTCAACAAATTCTACTTTGTTTTTTAATTAAAGTGAGCATCAAGATTTTCAGAACTAGTGCATACGTTTAGTTCTCGGGCAGGCCATATCTTGATTTTACGTTTTTAAAATTTATCTGTAAATGCGTTTTTATTTTGAGATATCGTAATTCTTAGGTTTGTTCCACTACCTAATACTATTTATTTTGATTTGACTTTGTTTCAGTTAAGTTTATTTTAATCGTGCCTTTTTTTGGCTTTTCTTCTGCTTTCTAGAACGTAATTTAGTTCTCTTCTATGACCTTTCGTAAATATTGCTATATTTATGGTTCAGATTAATTTTACCATTGTGTGCTTTAATTCTCAGTCTGAAGGTACCGTCCTCGTTCTAACTCTACAACAATCTTTTGCAAAAGCTTTTATTTGGAAAGTTTTGGTTCTTTATTCGTAAACCCATCCACAGCCTTAAAACGCAAACTCCTTGTAATAGATGTAAGTGTGTTATATTGTGTCCGGTTATGAGCCTTGTTAAAACCATGGATGCCCATTTGTGTACAGATGACTTTACCTCTTTCAATTTTGCAAGTGTGCTATTTCACATACGTTTCCATACATTACTGATTGCAGTAGAGGAGCCCAGTTTTACATTTTGATACTGTAGCAGTATGCCGTCATCCAAAGTATCAGTGGCAAGCCTTTTGGTTTGGCAATGTTACCGGAAACCTACAAGGAAGTTTATCGTTGATCTGAAACCAAAAAAACTTTGGAAAATACATCACTCATACTTCAAATCGTTGTTTTTCCGTTGTTTTTTTTTACTTATTGTTTTAGGTCTAGTAGTTACTTGCCTATCAAACTGGCTTTGATAGTGCTTTCATCTCTGACTACAGACATATCATTCTCGATATTAATTTGTGATCCTAAACGAATGATTACAAATTATACAAACTTCTTCAATTTTAAGAGGTACAAACTTATTGTATATTTTGTTTTGTCTTTATTTGTGTACAGATATGCTCTCTCGACAATTACATAACCTGTATTGTCTCCTTCATAGCTTTTTCCTTTTTCATTTGCCTACATATGCTTTGATTGATTTGAGTTTGTTTATTATTAAATTTTCTATATTTTCTACTTACTTACAATTCACTGAAGAACGCGATTGCAAAATTTAGGAAGAGTTAGTTCTCTTTTCTTAGACCATCTTTTTTTATTATACATAGTTGCCTGTTCACCTCTTTTTGTCCTTTCGAAACCTATATGTCCTTGTATTATACTAACAAAGAAGAAACGTATTTTCGTTATTTGGGAAACTCAAAATAGTCTTCTTAATAATCCATAATAAGCAAATTAATGAATAGCAGTACTGTATAATCGAGCAGCGTTCGAAAACTTTTTGGAATCTCAGAAAACAGAATTTACCAAGCTCTTTGCAAACAAATTTAGACGATTTACTTAATAGATTCTTATTTCATTAAAAAACTTGAAAACCGATAGAGTAACTAAAAGCATTTAAAAAGTATTTTACGCAATAAATTCATATTTCCTAAACCACAACATTTCTATTTAAATTCATAACTGGGAATTGAAAATTAAAAATGATAATTTTAGTCGAAACAATCAAATGAAATTTTCAATTCATTTAAAGAATTTTACCATCCCTTAAATGTAAAGAGAAATTTCATACAAAAGAAGCGACTAATTTGTTCTTAAATTGTTTCAACACCTATCCGATTAATCATATAAAAGACGTAAATTGCCCTTCATTATATAGAAATACAAATGAAAATAACATGAATGGATATAACGACCGTATTGCGTGTTATTTTCTACGGAATAATAGAAGGCATGTAAGCAAGTTGCGGATAGAGGAATAATTCAATTGAGATTGATTTGACCATTCTGTATATAGCCTAAAAGGAAGCAAGCAAATTAAACATACATGCTATTAAGTACTTTGCAAATCTTAATGTTCCAAAAACACATTTTTTTGGATCTTATCAATGCTTCAAATACGTAAGTTATACAAACAGCAGTTATTAAAATATTGTAGTAGATGCATTATGTATAAACTATTCGAACATATTGCTGCTTATTTAGAACCTTCTTGGTTCAATAATACTACACTAACTATCTATTTATTTACCAGTGACATTTTAATTCCGGTATTTGAGCTGAAGAGTCATAAAACTGAAGATGCATAAGTAAAAGTATAACTATCATTCTCTTTTCTAAATTTCGTTAAAAGAGTAGCATATTAGTGTATGGATTTTTCATCATCCTTGCAAAGATGCAGTTAATCTCATAAATAATTTTGTTCTTGGTTTGTCTCATTACAATACGGAGTTATAAGGTGGAAAAGAAATACCGAATGTTAATACCTAGAATTAGATGTGAAAATACAGGATTATTCAGGTACTTTAAATTAAATTTCTAAAGGTCACTTACACTTTAATTAATTTTTTTAAATTAATAGTTCCTATATTCAAATCCGGAAACGATGAACTAGTTGAAACCTAGGAACAAGTGTCTTTGCTATCAGCTATTCCAATTATTTACCAAAATATTACGATAATTTTCATAAACTAAAATACCACAACACCAGTTTTTGCCAGTTAAAACAGTAAAAGCAAATTTGTTATCTTATATTGATTATTTAGAGGAAACAATAGATAAACAAATTCAGGTAGATTCTATACAGCATTGGGCAGTTAATAGGTAAGTATTACCGACAAACTGATACCTCAAAATAAGGGTTCATAGAATCTTAGGCATAAAAGGAAACACGGAACAAATTTTTGCTGGGGCAATAAAAGTAAGATATTGCTAACATGCTGTCAGAATTCTTTAAAAGATAATAGTAATAAAAGAAAATTATATAAAATATTGTACATAGCACGTTATAAAAAGCCCTAGTCTTGCAAAACGAGTGATAGCGAGTTGTGCAAATGTTACATCTTGCCAGTTAATATCGTGCTTTTTATAACTGATTATGTAAATTAATATTTTTTACGAATAGTATAAATTTCTAATGACTAGCCAAGTATTTTTTCAAATTAAACCTGTGATCGATTCGTCTTAGATACAGCATTATCAGCTTTCAGACATATTAATTTCCTAGTAAATCGTCATAACTCTTTATTTGTCAAACCATTAAAAGATTTTATTAAGAAGAATTGTAGAGTGTTCTAAAACTGTTTCTAGTTATACAGAATGTACCCTAAATAATAAACAGCCAATATATACAGAACGCTTTAAGAAAGCTATGAAGTTCTGTATTCTTCAGAAGAATTTCTGACATTTTGACACAGCGTCGACGCACCCCAAGATTAACAGGTCTATACTCAACTTTAAAGGCCAATAACTTCGTAACTAAGACAAGTCGACTATAGGTCTCATTTGAAAATACTTATCTAGTCACCATGTATACACACATCTTAGTAAAGCTTTTGGTAAGGTTGTTTGTAATTTCTTGGTGGGCAAACTCAAAGCAACTAGAACCCCTCCAGAAATACTAATACCATGTTCGATGAATTGATTACATTTTACATTTCTAGTAATTTATTGTCTGTAGAACCTAACTGTTTAATTCCCAGCTGTATTGCTATCACCTGAGGTGTACCCCAGGTGTATTTTGTCTGACAATCTTGTCCCACTTCGGTTTATTGTCTATACTGTATTAATAATTTTTGTGAGGGAGTAAAGGAATTCGGATACATTGTTACATTTATGCTGACAATGTAATAAACTGTTCGAGGAAATTGCAAAATAGTTGGAATAGGATGTATAACACTACTGCTCCTAAAATGAACTTTATGTATTAAGTCTTTTCTCTTATTGATATTTCTTCTGTCTAAAGTTTTTTTCTTGGTGTTTTCCTCTCATTTATTATTTTTTCCTTCTACGTGGTTTTTTTTGCTGCTTTATTTTTTTACAAAACAAATTAGTCAAGTTGAAGGTATTTTTTTTT
>VTPC01001058.1:997-41058 GCA_011009095.1 Ignelater luminosus
GTTTCTAGTGTTATCCTTGTCATACACCTTCTACTTAAATGGAATGCTAACGGTTCAATATATATATCTTTCTTCAACATACATTTCAAATAGGTGCGCGTTGTGTTTGATTAAAAATAAATCTGTGACGCTTGTATCTCTTTACGTGAAATAGATATGGTATATAGAACAACTGATGAGTTGAACGCCCATACTCTTTAGATTCGCTGGACTATAAAATCCAGAAAAAATAATTCAAAAGATGAAACAATCATAAGTTTATGAATTTTAAGAACTTTTGGATCCTGTAATTAGAGATTAAGAATTTTTGTAATACAAATCGAATTTTTGATTTTGACCAAAACATTTTTACCAATCGGAACTCTTTTGATTCTAAAATCAATAGGCTGATACTAAGTACAAATACTACTACTAGATAAATTATTTACTATCTCTCAAACTAATAGGTAGCTTGCTAAAACCCACAACTCAAGTTACAGTTGTTTATTGTCGACCTATTTTTATTAGCAACATCTCGCTTAATTTGTGCCGTTATTAGTAGAAAAACTGTTTTCTTGTGTTTGCCTTGATGATCTCAACATAATGATATACGATTTATTTGTTAATCGACGAACCTTAAACCGAACTTTTCTTGTTACCCCAAAGACAACAAGAAAGATAGCACTACATTATCATTACTAAGCATTTTCTGGTAACGTAGATTGGACTTTTGTTAAACTTTCTTTGATGTTTTGTTATTTGGTCAATTTTTAATATACGTATATGTGAGTCTAGAAGATTCATGATAGTGATAAAATAAGAAAGACTTGAGTTTTTATTATTCTTGGTATTTGAGTGAGAGCATATGTGTGCAATAAATTCATCAATGAGAATTCTGCTTAAGTTCAATTGAAGAGATTATTTTTTATTTGATAGGTACCGTCGATATCTTTGCTTAAGTCATTTTATTTGCTCCGAATTGATGGTGGTTCTTTTTTCATTAAAAGACAATTGCGGCTGTGTATCTATTCAAAACAGAATCAGTTGCCGATAAGAATTCGTGTTTGTTTTAAATTGTCTTGCATCAAGCAGAAAACAAAATATACGTAGACCACTTGCTTTCAAATTTCTTTCTAAAATTCGATTATAAGTACACAAAGACAAGGTTGCCAACTAAATTATGACTAGGTAGGTATATTAACACGTTTAAAATTGGATTTTAAAAAGATTTAAACAGGTGTAAATTTCTAACTACCTACCTTTAAAACAAAACGAATATTTTCTGTATTTTTATTAGTTTGTTATCCTACAAATTTTCAGAAGGCTTATTTAAAAACTAAGTTTAAAAGCTTTGTACGATCTTTTTTATTAGAACTTTTGCTTTTTTCTTCCTTTTCGTGAAAAATAAAATTTCCGGGGCTTCACATCCACCCACACTTATTTTCTCAATAATCAACGTGACGGGATTATAAAAAAAACAAAATCAAAGGCAGAAGAAACTAATGAAAGTTGTAAAAGACATTTAGAAAGGTATAAGGTTAATTTGAAAGTTAATTTTATTACTCTCCCGTGAATAATAACACCTACCCTCACAATTTATAAACTTCAGACGAAATTTGTGGTTCAAAAATTTAATCAGAATGTCACGTTTTTGGTTTTCTATGCGCAGCTTTTAAGGGCAAGCGCAAGGAATTGAACGCATGGCATTGATGTGCGACTGGTTGCATGTCAGGCGCGGTCGAATAGCCACAGGTTAAACATGTTCCGTTAAAGAGCAAACTTAGTTTTTACGGCAATTCGAAAATAATAAAATCAAATTATTTTAAAGTTTTTCAACGATAGAATTTTCTAAAAGTTCTTTGAAAAATGGAGAATAATCAAACTGAAAATGAGGATTTTGTAGTGTAGAACAGGTATGTAGAATTTTTCGTTTTTCTTTTTAAAAATAGAAAAATTGAGTCAGGCTTTCTGACTTTGTTTTTAAATTATGTATACATGTGTGCTCGTGCGCCTGATAAATATTAAACAAGAATTTTCATTTTATGTAATGAAGTTTTACACGAACAAAGTTTTAAAACAGTGCAAAAGTTTTACTTTTGGGAAAATTAAGTATTAAGAACTCGAAAATAGCACATAAAATATGTAGTTAGTTATTGAAGTTAGTATTAATTACAAAGTATAAACTTGTAAATTCCAGAAAATGGAAATAAATTTGTAAAAATCAAGAACAGTTTTTAAGTTTTTACTTGTTAGGCATTTTACAAGATATATTAAGTAAGAGAAATCAGTGATAATCCACTATTTATTGTATATAAGAGAAATTAATTAAACAAATTATTATGTACTTACGGCGGTTAAGGTATTTAAATGAAATTAACAACACTTCATATTCCATGCAAATCACTGTAGCACAAAATTTGAATTTTGACGGAAACACTTCTCACAGACACTTTTATTAGAGCAACATCTATTTTTCACCATTAATTACATTATGTAATTTGAAATGTCATAAAAAATGTATACTGTGTGCTCCTACACTATCCACGCACATAAATAATAAACAAACCGTTTCTGGCATGTATGAATTAAAAAGGGTTATTTTTCCCACATGATAGAAGAATAATGTTTTCTAGATTCTAAATGAGAACCTTTGTCAACAGGTGTCAAACACACGAATAAGTAAAGGAAATTCCCATACTTAAATACGAAAATATTTAACCAATTTTTTACTTGTTTTTTGATGTGTTGCACATTGTCAAGGGAATACATTTCAACTACCAAAGTGGGTAGGTGCTTAATTACTTTTTATATTACAAACATCATTTTTTTAACATCAAAAGTATTGGTAATAAAAATAATTATCTTAAAAAAGTATGATATGAAAATGTGTAATTTTATTGTAGGGTTATTTTAAGACAAGGTTTTTTTGTAATGCTAATTAACCTAACTAGAATGGTTTGTCTATTTCTCTATCAGAAATTATATTTTCTCGACAAATTGTAGCGTCGATTGAGAATGAGTAAGTTCCTCCTGCATCTATGTACATCTCCGGAGTTATTGTAATATGAAAATCAATATATGAATTCAAGTCCCAAATCTATTCTCATCCTAGATAAGCCAATTTAAATGGAACAGAGAACATGTACATAATCATAACCTAGGGCTTTATTGTTCAACCTTTCATGTATACCTAGAAGTAAATAATCTTTTGTCAACCTGCGGTACTGACGGTGTATTCTAAACACAATATTATTTTACGATTTAATCCCTGACCTCATAAAGTTATTTACTAGAGAACCTATAGGCGATGGTATATGGACCAAAAAGCGATATTAAAATTAGAATCAAAAATAATTTACTACTGCAATCTTTTTATTTGATAAATATCAAAAATTTTATGATTTAAATTGGTTTGTCCGTTATTAAAATTGTGAGACTCTTGTAAGCGATCCGCCAGTTGATTTCTTAACAGTAAATGAGTTAATTTTTACAAATCCTTTCTAAAAAAAATTAATAAACGAAATTCTAAAATTTAACACAAATTTGCTTCTACCGTTGATATCGGTTTTCCTTCCGCTTCCAGGATCCAATTTTTTCGCTTTATGAAATACTTTTTTTTTTTTCATTCAAATTAAAACAGCTTTTATTCACGTTATTATTATAAGTTCAAAATAATTTATTCTAATTATAAAAACTTATTGTTAAAAAAATATAAAATAGACATTTTTCTGTTTAGTTTGTCAAATAGTTTTTTGTCTTAATTAAATGATATTAAAAGGTGCAACACTGATGTAGAAATTATGTTAGTTCTGAAGTCTACAGAGAAAACTATAATAGGTTTTTCAATTATAGATCAATATTCTTAGCTTGTCGTTTGTTATTCAAACTGTAAATATTCTAACATCGCTTCGGTCTTATAATATTCTAAACTATCTAATACTATATGCTGTTAATTTTGCATTTACACAATTTTTAAAAGTACATTCAATATTATTTCTTTCTTTTTCAATTAATATTATTATTTTAAATTATTAATTAAACACAGAACATTTCTGTAAACTAAATTTTAACAAATTTTTGGAGCAGTAAGAATATACTAGATTTACTTCTGATTTGTTTGGATTAAATAATACCATGCAGTTATAATCGTAGAATAATTAAAGCAACTTGTGGACACTGATTTCGCATTTTCAATTTGTATACAATGTAATCTTCTGTGTTTTATTAATTAGAAAATTGTTTTAAATCTGATTTTTCTTTCCAACTAACAAAGGGTGTTTTCTATCTTTGTACACACTGTAACGTAACCTTGCGTTACTGTGTATTTTACAAAAGAACTTCTAGGAACTCTTGGTTCTAGGCTAGCTGAGCTCATGTGGGTAGCTTTAGGAGCGAGACGGCATAGATTATACTCACAATAAAACAACAGGTTGTATTTAACCACCAGCATATATTGAAATTCAATAAAAATTTTGTGAACAAAAGGATTCTATACATCCAAAAGTGATAAGTTTCATACTAAGTTTATTAAGAATTTAAAGATAAAATTGACAATTCTACCAGAACCAAAATTTAAACAGATTCTATTTATTTACAACTCCACTGCTAAACATGAACCAAATAACAATAGAATTTATTATTATAAGAAATCTTTAATAACAGATTATAGTACATAAAATTGAAATTAGCATAAAGGACTCTAAATTCAGAAATTAATTGAATTTTAAACTTTTGTTAATAAAAACTGAAAGAATTAAGTAAATAAAAAAATTATAAAGTATCTAAAGTAAAGAAAAATCGTAATTTGAAAAAAGATAAATTCAAGGTAACAATATAAAAATTTACACAAATGTTATCTTATAGTACACTCGGCATTTAATCTTAAGCTGTTCGAGCACTACGAAAATCAAATCACCGAATGAATGCAATTAAGGTTTCCTTTTAACAATTTTAATAATTTTAAAATTGAATAGATTGAAAAAAGAATAGAACAGAATTAAAATTAGTCCGGGGTACATTGAATTAATGAGAAATCAATAATTATAAAGTCAAATGTAAAACAATAATAACAAGATTCGGATCATCATTGAAGTTTATCAATTCTTACCACATTACTGAAAAAGCAGCTTTCGATCGAAAATTGCATGCTGAAAAAAATAAACCTAGGAAACAAGGTTAATACAAATCTTCAATTGAAATCCGAATAGATCACTGTTCATGAAAGTGAGAATAATTAAGAATAAAAAATTTAAGTTACAGACAAAACTAGATCAAATTAAAATAAGTTTATTATTTGGTTACAATCCTTATTAACGTGAGGGGTCGGTCTAAATTTAAGTATGGGTTAAATGAACTAGAAAAGAAATAAAACTGTATCAAAGAAAGCGAACGATAATATAAGGGCACAGGATTAAGCCTGAAATTTCTTCAAGATCGGGACTTCGCAAAAGATTAATTTATATTATTCTTGGATTGCCGGTGAAATGGATAGTCCAAACTCTCCAAGATTAGGTACTACATAGCTTGGGGATCCAGCATCTCCTGCGGTAGCAAACCGATGTCGACAATCAGACACTCTCTGCAATCACTGCTAATACTGATGTACTAAAGAAATCATTAGGGCTTCCTGGGATTCTAATAAAGAAATCTTTTTGAGATTTGTTCACCACCAGATTATCCCTTTGTGGGATCTAATAGAAAAACTGGAGACAAGGAACAATCATTAGTTATGAAGACGCAGGGGATGCAACAAAAGAAGATAACTTACCCCTTTTTAAAAGGGTTTTTCTTATTTCACAAAAGTAGAAATCGCCCCAGCGAGAGAAAGATGTGCGAGAGGAACTTGCACTGCTCACGTCTAGATTCTTTCTGTCTGCCGGCTCGCCGCGTTCCCACAGAATTCGAAAGTGTTTACCGGTCCGTAAATTATCACACTTCCCATAGAAGAAATTAACTAAATGTATTCCAAGGTAATGCAAGATTGGGGTTTAAATCAACTAACAAAGAACAGCAGGGTCCAAGTGAATATTAAGACAAAAATCCGCCAGAATAAGCGTGATCTAGCTATATCAAATAAAAAATAATATATTTCTCTTAATGAGAGAAACAAAGAATCTCTACCCTGCTAACTCACAGTTCTGAAGCTTAGCTATCTTTAAATAAACAACATAATTAGTTGGAATAATGTTACAATAACAGGAAAATTATGCTGTAAAAGGAAATTTGGTATATACGCGGTGTCTCACAAATGAGGGGTGGTGATATACCGCGAGGTTTACCATGTAACGGGATGATAACGACAAAAGACCGTTACAACACACATCACTTTTATTTTAAACTTATACTATTTAAATATAAAAAAAGACATTTAAACTAAACTTTTTTTTCTAAACCAAAGATTAATTAAAAGTAATCTTAAACCAAGTTCATAAATAATTTTATAATAGAATAAGTCAATCATTTTTCATAATTTCATAGATTAAATTACTATTAAAATACAGCTCATTTTTTAAATTTATAAGTTTACATTAATGTATTCTCTCACATAACATAGCTGTATAAAACAATTTATTTATGATTCTTCTTTGTCCCTTGTACAAATAATTTATCTGAAAATTTATTTATAATAACGTTTTTCTTTCTTCTCCTCTAAATTTAACTTAAGCAATTCGATCTGATACTTTGTCATATTCAGAGGTGAACCTAAACCGCTTTTGGTACCTTTAGACATTGTTTTATGTAATAGAATGCTTAGGCATTAACAATTTTAATACTTTTTGAACACTAACCACAACACAATATCTGGATTCGTAGAGCCAAACCTTGTTTGCTTGAGGTGACGAATGCAATTTTATTTTCTTTTTCTGTTTATTGATAATTTTCATTATCCGTGGTCCAAAACGATTTTTTTTCTACGAGATCTACCCCAATAGTAAAAGAGACATTTTTTGTTATGGCTGTTCACTAATGCTTAATAAAAAAGATCACTATCTCTAAAAACAGCAGATGTTGAAGTCAAAGATAGTGGAATTACGTAGTAAAACTCGATGAACCAACTCTTTACAGTACTGAGGCTTTCTGTTGAGTTTTTGATCACAGAGATTAGCTAGTTGATTGTTTGATTTGCGGAGATTCCAGAACAAACTTCATTTTCTTTAAGTAGGGGCGTGGCGCACATTAAATTCTTGCTCGCCAACTGACTAGACCTGAGTTTAATCCCGTAATCAGCGTAAAAAGTTTCAACTCACATTACCTACCAGTATGTTCCATGTACGACCAATGCCTGTTTGAGACAATATAAATAAAATAAAATAACTGAAACCTAGAATTTCCTTTGGCCATTACTGAATGAATCTTAAGATGACAGTTTTTTACTTGCTGTTGTCATCACAATCTGATCACGTCAAAAACAATTATTAAATATTCTCCTTGAATCATTGCTTTAATTCCACATCCCATCAATGTGATCTTATTGATTTTAAACCTTTTCCTCTATACTTTACACTACCATATTTACTAATTGAGCAAATTGTTAGTCTTATAAGAATTAATAGAATTATTATCGATATCTACATTGATTAAGATTATGAACAAAATTGAGTAGTATGATTTATTGATCGAAATCATTACTTTAAGATAAATCCAATTTATCTACAGTAACATCTAAGAATTCGCATCTTTATTTTTTTAATTTATTTTCATTTTAAAACACTACATATTGATATTGCTTAATTGCCATAACAAATCCATACACACCTTTGTTAATTTCTGTTCATGTTTACTAAATCGGAATTTTTAAAAACGGAATGTCGAAAAATTAAAAATTTTAACAGACTTGAAAAACCAGAACAAATTATTTTATAAGTTGGAGAATTAAATATTTAAGACAAGGAGAAAGTCTGAAATAGAGGACAGATAGCAACTGAGGTGAAAAGTTGCAAGGAAGATCAGAATGTTGTTTTATCTATAAAAACTAAATAATCAAAACCCAAATTCATATATCTAAGTTGCACAAGACGGTCAAATCTGAGCATCCTATTCTTCTTAACGTACTAAAGAAAACTTGCATATTCTTGTCTCATTTGGTGGTAGTCTTATCGTGCTGTATTAAGATGCTAGGAAAGCAATGATTGGATGGTACTTTCGAAAATATTGATGATTTATAAGTTTGTTTATTTCGGAAAACACAATTTTTTGCCAAATAAAGAAACGCTTGGTAGATCCAAGTAACTTTATTTAGTTAGAGGCTACCATATACAGGCTGTCTAAGAATTGCATACCGGAAAGTATACGTTGGTTTCTTTTGCTACTGAATGCTATAATATTATTATTAAGACCTCAATGACGAAGCATTTTAGATCCTATACATAATTAAGACTCAAGAATAATGATATATTTTATATGCAATTTTGAAACACCCTGCATAAACAATGTATTTCCAGAGCAGATTGTCATTTTATAAACACAAGTCCTGCTGTTAAAAATACTTTTGAAGTTTATAAACAAAACATTTGTTCCGTTCCAAACTCTTTTCCGTTGTTTTCTTTTCTTATATTGTACTTTCTTTGCTGTAACAGTATAATGAAATGAAAATAACAATATTTGCGAAACTACAATGTCGTTATAACACTTTAGGACCTATAAATCACAACAGCAGTAATGTAAGAGAATTTAGTGCGTACGTAAAAAACGCAATAAGTTAATATAAGATTTCCCGCTATTTTAAAGAAAAATGCATTTATTTTTTGGTTATAAGAAGTCAAGAATAATTCAACGTTGTGCTCACAACCGTTAGTTCACAATATTGAAAGGGCGCACAGTATGTATCATTTTAAAGACAATATGCTACACCATTAAAAAGTTTAATCCGAGAGCGAATAGCTTTAAAACGTTTTAGATAAAACCAACAGAACGTAAAAGACCCCAAGACGTTTTAAATCTCTTTATACGATCTCACCTTGAAAGTTAAAATATGAACATTTCAAATTGTGTTTTTTTCCTGGGCAAATATTCATATTGCAAGGGTAAACATGAAACTTTTTTAGCATCGATTTGCTGTAATAATCATTATAATGGAATGAGATAAAGTTTAGCTTGAATTTAATTTATACTGAAAGTATTTTAGAAAAATTGGAACGGTTTTAATCAAAAGTTGTCAATATTTCCATTTTTAAGGACCTAACGCTACATCCAACGCGTAACTGTAAGTATGTCAATTACATATTTACATTAGGGTGATGACGTTTTGATTTTTTTTCTCAAAAATTAGTTCCTGTAAGACGAGTGAATGAACTTTTGCCTCTTAATGACTGAAATGACGTTTATTCCATTGAAATATTGAGAAATGTCACGCACAAACCACTTTGAAATGTTATGTAGGCCATTTTAGCAATATATTTAATTGTATTAACGATATTTATATATAATATAAGTCATTAAACCGACTTGTGCAATAATTTATGTACCAGAGAATAGTATAGAATATTCCAGAATATTATGGAATCCTCTGCGCCGTCCAGCAGGACAGTGACGTTGCGCTGACGTAATTACTCGGGAAGCTTCTGTAGAGTTCTAAACTTTGCTTGAGCTGTTTCGCAGTGTGATATAAACTGGTATATAAGCGAGGTGTTCAAAGCGAGTAGTTGAGTTTTAACTAGCTTAATTTGGTGTCAAAATTATTATTGCCTTATTATAACTATTGCGAATTCTCCAGTGTTTAGTTTATTATAAAGAAATCCTTGTGTTATTTGATGACCTCCATTTAACTCTCGATAATTATAATTGAGCAATGAGTATATAATATTTTGTTAGTAGTGTATAATATTTTATTATAATTTTCTATAATTGGTATTTGCTTGTTTTTAAATAAAATATATTAAAACTCAATAACAGTTTGATTCATTGAATGAATTGTTTGACGTGACCAAGGTGAAAGGCGAATGGATGTGCAAAGAGGATAAGAATCTCTACAAAATACAAATTGAGAGCAAAGGTCACGTTGGTTATTCCACTGTCAAACCTGCTAGTGCCAAAACCATCAACCCATCCAAGCGAAAAAAAGCAATAGAAGCGACTGTGTCCACACTGACCAGCTTAGCGCCACCAGATTGTTCCGAAAGTATCACGGACTCATCCAACAACAATGAAGACAGTCCTTGGGAGGATGAGAATGCATCATCAACGAGTACAAGGAAGCATAACCCAACAGGCATTGCAAGACGCCTTGTTACAAGCTTAAAGCTGTCGTCCCACCGAGCGGCAAAGGTGTGCCGCCAGCTTTCTGATGAGGGCATTGAAATCCCAACCCCATGTCAGTCAGCAATCCACAAGGCTATCTACACGAGAGCTGCTCAGGTGAAGAAGCACTTGATGAGCACGCTTCATCTGGAGAAGTGGAGCATACACTTTGACGGCAAACACATTGAGAACATTGAATATCAGGTCGTGGTTCTCAAGAATGAAGCAAAAGAAATTAGGTTGACTGCGCTCACATTGAAAGAAGGGAAAGTTCAAACAATCGCAGAAGAACTCCAGAATGTGCTAGAGGAGTTCAACCTGTGTGGATCAATTGTGATGATTGTTGCCGACACAACAAGCGTAAATACTGGAAGGAAAACAGGCGTTGTTGTTTGGCTGCAGCAAATGTTCGAAGAGAAAGGTCAACCCAAACCCAAGTTCATCAGTTGCCAGCACCATGTGCTGGATCGCGTTTTTTGCGTTGTCATGGACGATGAACTCCATGGGTCAACTAAATCACCAAACATCGAGTACTTCTTTGTGCAGGATTTGATGAGCAACTATGATGAATTGAAAGCAGCCTTCAAGAACGGTAAAACCGAGATCAAAGAAACAGGCGACTGGAGAGACGACATGAAGTTTCCCTACCACCTCACTCGTGTCTTCCGTCACTTCACTGAGAGGAATAAAATCCCCTTCGTGAAGTTTCAACAGATCCCAAACATCAGCAATGCACGCTGGAACTCTCGTGCCATTCTAGCACTTCTTGCATTTATTCTGATGCTTGAAACCCGGAACAAGCTGCGTAAGATCTGTTCATTTATTTCTTACTCATGGGCGGACCATTGGTTCAGCAGTCAATTGTTCCGCGCTGAACATTTTGATGAACTATCTGCAGCTTTGAATGACTACCCAACAGGTCTCAAATGCTTGAAAACCCACTGGAAAACAGATGAATCTCCAATCATCATTCCCCGAAGCAACCAGTGCTGTGAGCGTGGAATCAAAGTTATGCAAGACTTGCACGACTCCTGCTGCAAGAAGGACAATCTCCCACTGAGATTCATCCTGTCCAATGACATTACTGTGAATAATTGACTTCCTTTTGTGTTTGATGACTCTATATAATGTTGTATATGTGTGACTCTAAAGCTTATGTTTAATTTTGTATCTGCTTACAGGGACTTCAAAAAATGGGCAAAAAAGCCGATAAATAAAATTTTTCAAATCATTTTGTGCGTGAGGTTTTTTTATCAACAAATCACCTTGAAAATAAGATTTTACCTAATCTTTAAGGAAAGCTCATCAAATTATGATACAGGGTAACGAGGTTGTATAAAAGTCATCACCCTAATTTACATGTTGCAACATACAGTGCTGTTCATTTAAATGGAAAATGGAAATAAAATCGATAACAATAAGTTTTCGAGAAATCTCTGGGATATGCAGAACGATGTAAATTACACTGCACCTTTTACACCAGTATTCATGATTTTCTGGCCATATTGGAGAAAATGATGACGTCATCGATATTTTTTTAAATGACAGCATTTTTTTCGTGTTTTTTGATAGTACTCGAGGTTTTATTTGCAGTGACGTAAGATGTGTTTTAGGTTACATAAAAAAAAAATCGAAAAAGGGTGCTGTAAATGTTTATATTGAGGTCATTTACGTACCACTTTAAAGTAAAAGAAAAAACAGAAACTGGAAGTAAATAATAGTGAATTTGTATTCAAGAGTGTATAATTTAATAGAATATTAGATTAAGTGATCAAAATGTTGATCATGACAATCACGATAGCCACCCGATGATTCCGCGACTTCCCAATTCATTTATTTTGAAAACATGTCGTTTCCTCCTCCTTGGTGTCTTCTCAGTTGAGGCTAGCGGTCACTACAGCATACTCTTGTCGATTCTATACAATATAGAATGGCGTAGAAGCGTTTTGTTTGGTCCACTCTATAATGTTTCGTATCCATGATTTTCTCTTTCTAGCGGTATTTCTCTTTTCCTCTATCTTTCCTTGTTGTATAATCTGTAGTTCACTGTATTTTCGATGTCTCATCAGATGACGCAGATAAGCAGTTTTTCTTGTTTTAATGTTAGTTATTACTAGTGTGGTTATTTCAATTATGTTTAACACTTTCGATTCTTTATGTTCAACCTATCCTTTGCATCCTTCTACATAACAACATTTCAAAATTGTGCAACAACGTTATATCCTTCTGTTTTAGTGTCTAGATTTCACAAGCCTATAATAGTATAGACCAGATGTAACATTTTAGTGCTTTTAATTTAATTCTATATAATTTAATATTACATAACATTCGTACAAACCCTACCCTTTCTATTTCAATTCGGCCTCTTATTTCTTTAGAATGATAGAACTTATTGTTCAGTTTTGTTCCTAGATATACATAATATATAACTATGTACATTTTTTAACGGTTGGTCTCCTACGACTATACCTACCTGTATTTGGTTTCCGGATTTACTAAATGCCATCGTCTTTGTTTTTGTTTTATTAATTGTAAGACCCATATTTTCACTTTCTCTGTTTAGTGTTTGCATTAGTGTTAGCAATTGGTCTGTATTTTCAGCTATTATGACGGTGTCATCAGCGTATCTAACATTGTTTATTATTTCTCCATTGATACTAATTCCTTTCTCTCTGTTCTGCAAAGATGTTTTTTTATGTATTCTGTGTACTTCTTGTTTAATGTCCAAATATGTAGTTTAACTTCAGCTTTCAGAATACATGGACCGTCTTCTGATGCTCTAAGGAGATATGTTTCTACTCTATTATCTTCAAACAACTTTTGTACGTAGTTATTTTCTTTTTATTTTCTTCGTGTAATTTAATTACGTTTTGTTTGTCCATAACATTTGAAGAGTACAGGGGAAAAACGATCTACAACAGTCACATTTAAATAGTTTTGAGATATTTCAATTTAAAGCACAAATTTTTCCATTCTTTTCCATTCTTTTCCATACAGCATCTATTTTTATTCTCGGTTTGCAGTGATCGGTTTTTCGTTAATTTTAAGTACACAGTGTGAAAGAGCAGAAATGAAACTATTAAAATTATGTATAACTCATTTTCGAGTCTAATGTGACTTAGATCGGTTTTCCCATGTACTCTTCATTTATTTAGTGCTTTGCCTTGAAGATCCAATCGCTTTTTTAATTTTCTTTGTGTACAGGCTTGTAATTTTTTAATTTCTTTACATTCTATTTCTGTCTATTTTTTCTTGGCTTCTTTCACTTTCTTAACTATATGGTATTTTAGCTCTTTATACTTATTTACATCCCTATTCTCTCTTGCCTTTTTTTATGCATTAACTGAAGAATTGTTTCTACCATCTCTTGGTTTTCTTTTAGTCGTTGTTTCAATTTCACTCTCATAGTAACCATCACAGGATTGCGGTCTAATCCTATGTCTGCTCCTTGATATGTTTTTGCATTCGGTATACTATTTCTAAATGTTTTGTTTATATTAGGATATGGTCTACATCTGATTTCTTACTACTTGATCTTGAATATGTTCTGGTGATGTCCATGTGTATAACCTACGTTTTAGTAGTTGGAACAGTGTGTTAGATTTGACTCTTCGCTAAATTGTATTAGATGTTTCCTCATCATTACGTTCTCCTAAACCCCATAGTCCGATTGTATCGTTACTTTTTCTTCCCCCATGTTTGCATTGAAGTTGCCCATACAGATAATAGTGTCGTTTTTGTTTGTCATTTTTTTCATATCTTCGATTTGATCGTAAAATTCTTCAACTTCTTCGTTAGTTGCCTTTAATTTAAATGTCGTTTAGAAATCTCCAAATTATCATGTGGTGGAGCATCGACTTTCTGATACTAGATGTTGCCGTTAAATAAATCCACATCTACTTAATTTGGGAATTAAATCTTCTCGAAGTATTGAACGACCACGGAAAGCACAGGGTTTAAACGCTTCTTGAATTATTCTTGTAAAAATATCTGCACAGCAGCAAGATCTCTAATAAAAAATCTCAAAATATTAAGGAAACGAGAGATTGAATTCGTGACGAAATTCAAGGTATGATTTCAGAAGCAGTACATAACGGCATTGCCATAATGTCCATGGTCAGCATTTTGAACATTTAATCTAATGTCCTATTAAATAATAAACTAATAAATACAAATTCACTATTACTTTTTTTAGTTTTCTCCTTTTGTTGCTTTGTAAGTAGTATACCTAAATAACCTAAACGAAAACATTTAGGCATTTTTTCTCAATTGTTTTGTTATGTGACCTATGACAAATTTTACGTTAGGTATAAAGTAAGCTTGTAGAACTACTTAAAAATACAAGAAAAATGCTACATTACCTCTAAAAAATATCGATGACGTCTTCAGTTTCTCAGATATGGCCGGAAAATTGGGAATACCAATGAAAGAAATTCACTATTATTATCAATTTTATTTCAATTATTTCATTTAAATGGACAGCACTGTACACATACAATTCAAGTTGAACTTTCAAATACGTTATTTGCAAGAAGTATTTATTAGTTAGAACTAACAGAAAACACTCAAATTGTTATACAGCACGATTGTAGTCAGAAATTGATTCAACATGTTTATACAGTGTGGTCTGTACTTGGAGAACAGCGTCGTTATTTGTAGAAGTATCAAGAACTGTTGCAAGTCAAAGTTGTACAGGACGATTGACTGCAGTTTCTAAAATTATTCTCGGTTACACAAGTGTTCCATAAAAGCATGACACTTAAAGCCTTAAGCTTCCTTAAATAGAAGACACTGCATATTCTGCTATTTCCTTATTCCTTATTTTATGCTAATTACAACAATATAAAGGGTTTTCCAATAAGAGGTGTTATTTTGAATAGCCCGCTATTTCGGTAGATGTCACTTTTGAAGCTATCATTTTTTGACATTTGACAAGTAGAAACTACGCCATTAATAAATATGGAACGATACACGCTTCAACAACGCATTGAAATTATTAAAATTCACTATAAAAATGGTGAAAATTTGGCAGAGACGGTTCGTAAAACTCGAACATTTTTGGGTCACCGTGAAGCACCTTGTCGGACCGCAATACAGAAATTGGTGAAAAAATTCGAGCTCTTGGGACAAGTTAGTGATGTGAAGAATAAAACCCGTGCACGTCGCTCAAGAACAGCCGAGAATATTGCTGTTGTAGCCGAAAGTGTTAAAGAAAACCCAGGTTTGTCCATTCCTCGTCGTTCTTTGGAATTAGCCATTCCACAAACGTCATTACACCGTATTTTGCATAAAGATTTGGGTCTTAAGGCTTATAAAGTCCAGTTAACACAAGAACTCAAGCCGGCCGATCATCAACAACGTCGTGTCTTTGCTGATTGGGTCGTTGAAATGCATGAAAATGATCCAGAATTCCATCGAAAAATCATCTTGAGTGATGAGGCCCATTTCCACCTCGGTGGCTTCGTCAACAAGCAAAATTGTCGGATCTGGGGCTCAGAAAATCCAAGAGTTATTGTTGAAAAGTCTCTCTATCCTCAACGTGTGACTGTTTGGTGCGGTTTATGGTCCGGCGGAGTCATTGGACCTTACTTTTTCGAAAATGAGGCTGGAGCAACAGTTACGGTGACTGGATTGCGCTATCGAGAGATGATTAACGATTTTTTATGGCCGGAATTGGATGGTATTGATCTGGACAACGTTTACTTTCAACAAGACGGCGCTACGTGCCACACAAGCAACGAAACCATTGATCTTTTACGGAAAAAGTTTCCGGACCGTGTTATCTCTCGAAGAGGTGATCACAATTGGCCACCGAGATCTTGTGATTTAACACCTCGCGACTTCTTTCTTTGGGGCCACGTGAAAGAGAAGGTCTACGCCAACAGCCCAGCGTCGATTCAAGACCTCAAAGATGGAATTCGTGAGGCTATCGAGGACATAGGGCAGCCACTTTGCGATTTGGTTATGGAAAATTTCATGAAAAGGATATTGTCCTGTAAGCGTGGTCGTGGTGGTCATTTGCCTGATGTTATTTTCCACTATTAACGGCATACTTTCCTCTTTATAATGAAATAAACATCCGATCATTTATATTTAAAAATGGCACTTTTCTTTGAATATCAAAATAACACCTCTTATTGGAAAACCCTTTATATATAGCTCTGTGGGTTCTCGACGTTATTAATTTCTTTTTTGTAAAGCGGCGTCAAATATTACAAGCTGCCTTGGTATAATTGATAAACATTTGATTTTAAAAACCTTGTAATGGTAAACGTCAATCTTTAATCTTTATAAATGATTATTTAAAAAAAAAGTCGAGGCACAATTTTATTCATTTTTTGAATGGGACAACCCGTATATTTTAATACCTTTTTATTTATTGCTGATTGCAACAATATAGCTGTCTAACAGTTTCGCCGTTATTCAGTTATTTGTTGTGAAATGCTATCAAACTTCTCAAATATCCCTGGCATATTAAAGAGGTTGGTAAACTCAGAACTTCAATAATTTAAAATTAAACATTGTGGCTCGATTTTTATTATTCTTTTACTAATTAAAGAAGCTTCTGTAAAAATTTAAAATATAGCTTTATCTGATCTTATATAACAAGAAAAAATAGGACAAACTCGGTAATTAGCAAATGTTAAGTTTAATAACGAGAGCAGAAATCGATCTTATGTCTTTAGAAACCTTCACTGCAATTTAAGCTGTTAACCTTTTTCTACGGGTCAATCGAGGAAGGTAATGCCTGATTTCCCTGACTTGTTGAATGGAACAACTAAAACACCCTGTATATCTTAGCGTTTTCTTACTTGCTAATGATTGCTGGTCAAGTCAAGACAGCACAGACAATCGTTATGCACAAGTTTTTCTATTAAGAGTTTTTGATATTCTCGCAAATAACGACGCTATCCTCCGAACACAGGCCTTTGGGACACTCTATATATGCAGTTTACAGTATGTATGTATCTATTTATACCAATAATAATGTTTCATTCTTCGAAGTTTGTGGGTTACTTTATGTAAAATTATAATTAATTAGGGATATTATTTAACCATACCATTAAAAAACAATTTAGTTGGAAATAGACAAAATTTGTCTAGAATTTTCTTTTTGTAACACGGCAACCACTTTAATAAAATTAACTGACATTAATATTTTAGTTTACATATTTGGATTGTTAATCAATACAATATTACAAAAAAAAATACATTATTTATAAATAGATTACAATCACCCTGGCATTCTGTTCATAATAAAATTGAAAGATTTTAGTTGTATCATTATGCAGCTAACAATAAGGCAGATTATTTATAGTATAGGAGACACATGTGTTGCGTATGGTTTTAAAGCACAAATACAAAGATATTTGAAAAATTATCAATTATTATGAGTACAAAGCGGAAAAATATGCAAAATGCTCATTGTGCCTTTTAATATATTCTTTCAAAACATCGTAATTACTCGCTTTATTACTGGTTATGTCTTAATAGCTCTAAAAAACAATAAGATCTGCAATTTCATAATTCTGCAGAGTGATATTGAAATATACAGCGAGCATTTTGCATATTTTTCCGCGCTCTAATTATGAGAAAACTTGATGTGAAGGCAAATTTAAAAAAAACAGATTTTAGTAATTTAAAAACACATAACTTCATAGGAATTACATTACATCTGATTTTTCTTTGTTTTTTTATAACCATAAAGTGGGGTTAAGACAGCTAGCTAGGTGGTGACGCAAATATGCAAGATGGTAGAACATTGGCTTTACTAAAGATTATTTCATAATCTCTATGTTTCAATTTTCTACAAATTATTCCAAAGTTAATATAAATTTAATTTCTTTTAATGTTAATTTTACAAATTGTAACCAAGCCGAGGTCTACAATTGTATGAAATAAGGAGA
The DNA here is from genome assembly GCA_011009095.1 of Ignelater luminosus. NCBI lineage: Eukaryota > Metazoa > Arthropoda > Insecta > Coleoptera > Elateridae > Ignelater > Ignelater luminosus. Next base: position 19,120 of record VTPC01001058.1, read on the forward strand.
TTCAACTGGAATGTGAGGTATAATCCTTTCTTGATAGGGTATGGTCTAGCCGTTTATATTACAATGCTTGATGTAATCAATCAAGATTTATTGTATGAGAATTTCAAAATGAATACTTCTTCTATTCTACCATACATTTTGAAGGTGGGGTTTTTCTCGAGTGGTCCAAGTTCAATTTTGGAGGTGGAAATTGCTGTATATTTAAGATCTAGTCGCTGATCTTCCAGTGTTCATCTGTTCTAAATATTTTATATGTTTGTCGTTTATTTGAAAAAGCACAGGCTACTAATTGTTAAAAATTAGATTTGAAGAGATCTTAATATAATCAGTTAAGACATTTCCAACTCCCTTAGAAATATATTTAAACGTTTACCTAAATGAATGTAGTAATACTTAACTAGTAAATTTTCTAAGTTTAGTTTTTAAAAATGATTAAAATAACCGCATTTTTTCATGTCTCTTATAATTGTAACTGTAGACATGTTTTTACAAAAGGCAAATACAAAGACTAATGTCTGCTTCTATTTTCAAATTAAAATAAAACAACATAAAAGTACAAACCTTTCTAAATAATTCACAAACTTCAAGTGGATATGTTCGTTTTCAATAAAGGTCGCATTAAAACTACCAGGAATATAGGTTGTTGTAAGAATCGATACTTTACATATTATGTTATATGCAACGTTATACCCTTTCGTAACCCATAAATAAAGAATAAGGTCAAAGCGTCGACTTGCTTTGACGTGACATAAAGTCAACCCGTAGGTCTAAATGTACCGGTGCATGTATAACATTGAACGACTACACTACAGACCAGATACGTCCACACAGAATGTCCCAAGTTATACGTCCACCCCTATAATCAGTCTTATTGTAAACGATACGGTTTATATTATAGAAAACTGAATGTAAAAATATCTTTTCACAAACGTTTACAATCCATTCATCTTTAACTGTCATAGCACAGGTAATCCGTCTGTTAAACTTCTGGTATTTTAAGACAGTAACACTACAAGCATAACTTCTGTCAATCACCCAGGTTTATAAAGATCCAATCCAATCCAAATGTCCTTATATTAAATTTAATTATTAAACTTAATCATGACATTTATCAAACTAACTATGAAATATGATGCCATATGCAAAATGTTTTCTGAGTTGATTGATTAAAAAAAATACCACTCTATTGTGCAAAAGTTGAAAGTGACTTGTGCAGGCGTCACATACGTAACTATAATTTTTTTTTATTTCGTGGTATTGTACCTTCCGGTCGTTAATATACATTTTCTAAATTTTATTTTTTATATAAATAAGGCTCTTTAACGGGATGGATATATAACTTGGAACACCCTGTATAAAACAAGTTTAAATAAAATAGTGAGATATAAAAATGAGGTTTTTCCTTGTAAACAACTTACTTCATTTAAAATTGTCTTCAATTCATAAAATTCTGTACTACTACTTGCATGGCTTTTAAACAATTATTTCATAAGCAATTACTTAGAATAAATTATAAATATCGGTGAAAAGTGAAGATGTTAACTACAATAAATACAACACTTGCAAATTTAAACCTATAATTTCTTACTAATCAGAATGAGCAAGTTTAACTTAGTATAATATACTGATCTTTTCTTTCTAAATGTTTCATTCTACTTAATGAAATCCAGGGAGTTAGTTAAATCAATCAGTTTGATTTATTTCTGACAACAAAGTGTGTTCAAAAAATCAAGCTATTAGAATACTTAAAGTAACATTAATCTATACAAGAAAAAGCTGTTTAAATAGCGTTGCCAGTTGCCAGTCAACTATTTGACTAAGAAATAATGCCTTACTCTTTTATCATTACAAAATGTAAAAAAGATAAGAAAGAATTTTACAGGAGAAATTAATAAGACAGAATAAAATAGCACGTTGTTCTTTGGGTTTAGAAAACATCATGCTATTCACATTTGTAGAGAATATGATATTGAGATAAAATTTCTTCCTTGGGAAGTTACAGGCCTTCGAAGTTGAGATTTTCGTTTCTATATTTTACTGTAACTCAAAATTATAAATTACTAATTGAGTTATAAACAAAATCGTATTAGACGTTTTCGAGTTACAGTAAGAAATAGAAATGAAAATCTCAACTTTGAAGGCCTGTAGCTTCTTAAGGAAGCAACTTCGCTGGTTGCAAGTTGGGCTCAATCTACCTATTTGGACTTCAGGAATCCACTCTTAAATGTTGTTCCATTACTTTACGGATACCCTTCGCGCGCATATAAGAAAAATTCAAAAATAAATGTCAGTGATCCTATGACTTGACTGCTACCAACTTAGTAGATAATTAATATTTTGTTCACACCTGGCCTTTATAATATTCAAGATTATAACAAAGACGAACAAATATACACCGGGTGGAATTTTAAAATATCATTACATCTTACATGTCTGTCTCTGTGGAGTCTTAAAAGCTTTTGTAACTTTTCCTTCTCTAATATCCAATACACTAGAAATCTGGTACCATTACTCTCTTTAATCTTCAAAAACTGCTGTTTCTAAAATCCTAACCATTTAATGTTACCACTTATTTAATTTTAGAAATTAAATGTTTTGTTTCTTCAGTATTCAAACTTTGATATTTATTTTTAATGTAAGTACTTTAATATTTTGTAAGCTCAGATTGGTTTTTTTTCATCATATGCTGTCTAAAGATATTTAGAACTAATACAACATATGAAACTCGAGCTCTATTGAAATAATTTTTTATTTATGAACTGAAAAGTGGTTTATTACTTCATGATATCGTTCGCTGTTACCTACTATCATAAATTCATAAAACACGTGTGGGGTGCCAATTAAAAGATTACGTTAGTAATATTTGATATGAAAACATTTTTAGTCAGAAATAATGTTTCGATTTCAAATATTTAAAAAAAATCACTTTCATATTCTAAGTTCATTGTTACCAATTGTTAATTTCAAAAATCAATACCTTTATTTGTAAAATTTAAAATACTGTAAGTATAAGGTAACAGTTCGATATAGTTGCCCCTAGAATTTAACTTCTACAGTAAAAATTCAACCTTACCAATACACGTATCTCCATTCAGACACTGACGGAAGGCCTCTCCGACGCCAAACATTTAGAAATTTAAAAAAAAACTCTAAAAATCGACGAATTTGACACTTCTCAAGCATTCCGACTGCCATGACAGCGTAATATCGCGGCGAAGTTCGTGCTGCTCTCCGACAGCGTACCAACCGAGAATACCACAACCCAATTTCCCTAAATCAGCTGGAGGAGATTGATCCCGCGCAAGCATGAACGAATTCATTTATTCAATTCGGCCCCCTCACAAGATTGGGGTGGAATTCCTGAGAAAAATGATTGATTTACTACTTCTAACCTAAGCACCCCCTCGCTTCGCCCCCATCACAAGGTTAGGGTGGAATTCTTGTAAAACATGATCGATTTACTACTTCTAACCTAAGCACCCCTCGCTTCGCCCCCATCTCTAGATTAGGGTAGAATTCTTCAAAAAATGATTGATTTACTACTTCTAACCTAACCACCACCTCGCTTCGTCCCCATCACAAGATTATGGTGGAATTCTTGAAAAAAATTATTGTTTTACTCTTCTAACCTAACCACCCCCTTGCTTCGGCTTCCCCGCAAGATCATTTTACGAATGACAGAAACCGTGTATAGAATTTTTCATGTTGCAATAGAGAGTTGGTACTGTCTGCAGCAGCTGAGTTACTTGCCAACTTCATTGTTTGTATCGTGCAACATAACCTCAGATGTGCGTGAAAATCGTGTTTGTTTTTCGTCGGTTTCACCAAGATTGGATTAATTTTCTTTACCTCCGCACGCGAAATTGTGTTCTGTGAGTAATTCCCTACCTGCTGATACCAAACACTTGCTTTCAAAACGGCTCTTTCTTACGGGTAGCTATATCGAACAACTACCTCCATAAGAAACAAAATATATCGGTTACTTTAGCAGGTGGGTTGTAAACACCTAAACACCTAAACAATACGAGGCTTGCTGAAAGAATTTCTGCAATTGGGTACTTTCGATGGTGTCAGCGTTGTCAAATTCGAGAAATTTGTCACTTTTAACCTATAATTCAGTTGATAGTTCGTACCCAAGCTAACCTTTGAAAAAAGTAATTTTGTGAACAAATGCAACTCTCGCGTGAACATTTTCGAGCAATGATTTACGATTTTCCAAGCAACTTAGTACCCAAACAATGCATCTAACGGCTTAGTGCGGCTTTTGGTGAGGAAACTCTATCGAATAGAACTGTTTATAATTGCTATGCTGAGTTCCAACGTGGACGTTTTTTTTTCAGTGGAGGTCGTTCATCCACGTCTGTTGTTGCCACTAACGTTGATGCTGTGCGTGAAATGATTGAGCGAGATCAGCATATGACATACCGTGAAATAGGGGTCACCTTGGACATTGACATGAAAGCACCTACGCACGATTTTACACAATCATTTAAAGATACGGGAGCTTTGCAGTCGCTGGATTCCACATAATTTGAGTGAATCTCAAAAGCAGAATCGTGTGAATTAGTGCAAAGGAATGCCGAAGAAATTCAACCCAGGTCATTAAAATTTAGTGTACGACATTGTTATTGGTGACGAAGGTTGGATCTACTCATACGGGCCGGAAACTAAACAACAATTCACTGTTCGGGTGTTTCAAGGTAAATCGAAATCCACAAAAGTTGTTCTTTCACGCAATGTTGCAAAGCAAATGATGTAATATGTAACAACCATAGCTTTAGAGGATCGAAGAACTGTGAACGCTGATTGGTACATAACAATTTGTTTGCCGAAGGCCATCAGTGAAATCAGAAAAATCAATCCAAATCGGTTCATCCTTTTTCACCATGACAACACAAGTGCCCATATAGCTTCACAAAATGACTTCTTTCTGTTCCCGACAATCAAAAACAAGATGCGTGAAAAACAAAAAAACCATCTACTAAATTGTATCTGTGTTTCTCTTTACCATTTGCAGGAATTTTTCTAGCAACCCTGTTTTTTGGTTTTTAAAACCAAATAATATAATTTACTGATGAAAGTTTCTATATAATTAAGTGTACATAAGTGATATACATGCTCAATCATCAATGATCATAAAATGTTTAGTTTCATATAAAAGAAAATCATTTATTGAAACCCGCACGTTTTCCCAGTAGTCAGCCATCTTATACCAGAAGTCAGCCTTCAAGCAGCCCAGTAGTCAGCTCCTCGATACATTTTATAAACGTAGATTTTACAGTGATTTCATTTTCACCGTATTTTGTTACATATGTAATTGAATAAAACACGCGAAGAGCAGCTTATAAATTTATTATTTATGTTAATACAGAAATATAACTTTAATTAATATCGAATATAAACTCATACATTTTGTTACTTCAAGGTCTTTAGTTCTACTAACTCTACGACGCGATGCAATGTGCACCCCTTTATAATAACCTTTACAACATGCGTAAGAGATTCATACCGCTTGTTCTTAGACAGCTCATGTTGCTAGAAAGAACAATATTTTATAAAAACTGGTTCCTGAGAAATGCACTTTAGAAGTTACTACAAAAGTTATTTGAAATTTAAACTAAACAATGTTTGTTATAACTTCTCAAAACGGCAACTTCTTTAAAGGGTTACTCTTTTATATTATACACAAAAGCAAAGAATGTTTTCTATTTGTCTATTCACTTTACCCACACGCCGTCGATAACTGCACTGAAGAACGGCATCTAATCTAAAGTTAAACTTCTAATACCTCTGGATCAGGTATACCCAAAACTTTAAAAATATTTATTTTTTTCAAATCTTAAACAACAGTAAATGCTCATAGGAAATTGAAGGGTTTGATGCCAACCCTCGAGTGGATTGCAAAAGTTTTGTTATTACCAAACTACATTGAAAAATAACACATTTACATTGCTTAGGAATTATTGCATACATTATCTAAAAATATATACAAAGCAATAGAGTAATTATATTATTGTAATTTCTTTTACCTTTTGTTTGTAATATTAATTAGTTTTTTTTTCGGTTATGGTAAAAATAAACATTTGTTTTATAATGTTTATTTTATTCTCTAGACGTTCAACAATTGTTATTGTCTTCTTCGGTAGAATCATAAAATATAAAAAAGTTAAAATTAAAATGACATAATATACTTGTTTGTTAATTAATCACAAAAAATATATTATGTTACCATAACCGAAGAAAAAACTAATTAATATTGAAATAGAGTAATATAATAAATCGACTTCAGAGGTTTAAAAACGTTTAACGGTTAAAAGAAGTTTTTGCAAACATGTCCAATAAACATAACAGCATTGCGTATATAAATATATAAAGTAAAGGTATATTAACAGAAGAATTAAAATCAAAATAAAAAATTTATTTAAAAAAATTAAATTAAAAAAAACGGGGTTCGATTTGGGAACAAAAAGTGTATAATAAACTGGTTCAAACGAACTGCACCTTGCTTCATCTCCACTAGTCCACGATGCGCACCTTACCGGGGTGTGTTTATGAAAGTAGTTGTTTCCTCAAAGAAATACAAGTTTTCTCGTTTGTCACGCGCTAACCTTTAATGAGTTTTTAGGCAATCCAACGTACGTTTACCGACCTAATATATTCTCAATTTTTTTGAAAAAAGCTGTACATACTGAGTTTCTAGAATTAGAATTAGCTATTCTTGCTGTAATAACTTATTTGTAAAGGTCCTCATGCATTTGCCTACGTATAGTTTATTTGCTTAATTTGCGAGACTGGAGAAGTTATCATTTTTGTATAACACACGATTTCATTTATAACAAATTTTCTTGGGGATTTCTGATATAAAAGCTTCTGTGCATGCATAATTTAAATTTAGATTTCTCTGTAGTTTTGTAGTTACTATCATCAAGGGTTTATTTTCATTTATATTTAGTCGTAGGCTTTCTGAATACTTTCGAAATATTTTTTTAAATAATTTAATAATTTATTAACCGATGGCATAGTAAATACAAAATACGTTACGGACTCTGAAAAGGAAAATTATGATAAGATTGAATAGAAGTTTTTTGAAATGCGACTGTAGTAAATAAGACAAAATGAGATATAAGTGTAGCTCATATTTGGTTTAAAATCTCTATGTTCCTTTGACTTATGACCTTTTAAGGGCGTTAAGTACATTATTGGGATGCTTTAAGCTTTTCCCGAAATCCAACTATAGACTCCAGACACTGGGCTTAATTTAACGTCGTTTGCTGAGATAGCGTAAATTACTAAAGCAAGACCCCTCGGGAGTAAATGGTGGCCCAGTTAGTCCAGCTTCGTTGAAAAACACGCGTGTAAAGAATGAAAGAAAAGAAGCGCGAAATAACATTTTTCTGTTTGTTAAAGTTATCCAGTTGACACTGCAATATTTTGGTTTTAAACGTAAATCGTATACGGGAGAATCAGTAGAATATCGGCATAAAAATATAACCGGGTAAATTGAAAACACATTTTTTTAGTAGATGCACCAATGATCACAAAAAGAACTGCTATATAAAATTCAGTTTCACATCGACATCAGAATTTCTTAAGTGAACTCGAAGCGTTACCTTCAGTTTCGCATGACTGCACATTTACAGAACTGTATGATGTCTAGAACTAAAGACGAGATATGTTTGTATTCGTTTTTGGTGAGTGTTTCTTTCCAGACTTTAGGTAACAACTATAATATGTTGAATTTCACTACGGATTAAAGACTTTTTAGAATTAATTGTACAATCTTGTAAACAAATTATTAATTACTGTCGTCTTCGTATTAAGTAATCAATAATAAGAAATTAAGATATTCGAGATTTATACATGTATTCATTCATTTAAATTACAGCATACACTTAATATTGCATGAAACTCTTCAGAATTGCCTTACTTAATTTAAGATATCGTCATGTTAAAATGTACAGCTATTCAAGTAATAGCATGACGTCGATATAACCACATAGTTCGATCATTTTTTGTCACGACTTATTTTCGACGTTACTTGTAGTACATTACAGATTCAACCTACAATTTACGTCACTATAAAAGACATATCTATGACGTCATAGCACACTTATTTAATAATAATTTTCTGCTCTTTTAAAGAGAAGCCACCTATTACCCACACATACGTACCACCCTTACAATCGATTGTCATAAGATCTTAATATTCACCAGTAAGATCATTTAATTATATATTTTGCAGACCTAATGAGTTTATCATTTTATGCGCTACATGATTAAGATTAATTTACAACCGTGCATGAACTAGCACAAAAAACAGTGTTAAAACCAGTTTTTAAATTGTCATACTTTCTTGAGTTATCTAGTGTGGTTCGCAAGTTCCATTTTGGCTATTTTTTGCCTGACTTCACCAAAAATTATGATCAAGGTGTCATTCGATTTGGAATGGCATTTAGAAACTTTTCGAACATTTCAAAGTCCCGCGCAAAAAATTGCAAAAGTTATAAACAAATTCGTAAAAAAAGGGGTTTCGTTTTTTGCAAATATCTCGGAGAATATTGTAAATATCCGAAATCAAAAAAAAGATCTTTAAAGAACAGGAAATTTCTGTAGTTAACACAAGCATAACTAATAAACAAATTGTGGGAAAAAATTTTTTCCGATGGATTATTGTTCATTCATGTATCCCAATGATACCTAAATTTCTTTATTCCTTAATATTTATATTTAATAGGTAAAAAAAATTTGTTTGTTAAAGAAAGCAAACTAAGCGGCCAGATCACGCGTTTTTAGCCCTATTTTCACCTCTAAATTAAAATTATAAATATTGGTGGTACAATTCCGGGAGCTAAGACGTTTTTGTAGAAAATTTCCTGCTCTTTAAGGATATTTTTTGTAATTTCGGATATTTGCAATATTCTCCGAGATATTTGCAAAAAACGAAACCCCTTTTTTACGAATTTGTTTATAACTTTTGCAATTTTTTTGCGCGGGACTTCGAAATGTTCGAAAAGTTTCTAAATGCCATTCCGAATCGAATGACATCTCGATCATAATTTTTGGTGAAGTCAGGCAAAAAATAGCCAAAATGGAACTTGTGAACCACACAATATCGTTGCCCAGCTAGTCAGAAGTAGTGTACCTTGATATTGTTTTATTAAATGTCATTTTTTTTAATAGGTAGAGTGTGGCCACGCTTGTCAAACAAGAGAGACAAAGATATACGTTAGCTCTATGCTCGCACTGTGGGTGTAAAGGAAAGAAGAAAAATTTTAATAGTAAATTCTTATTCTATCCTTTACACTCGCCGTGGGAGTAGAAAGCTAACGTATATTTTTGTCTCTCTTGTTTGGCAAGTGTGGCCACACTCTACCTATTAAAAAAATGACATTTAATAAAACAATATCAAGGCACACTAGTCAGAAGTTGGTGCTAACTGATATAATGCGTCAAACAAGTCTTTCTCTATTGTTCGTCAGTCACGTGACTAGTCATATCTCAGCAAGTAAAGTAACGTTGAGGTCACGTGATTAATTAGACATTTCTCATCACCGATGACGAATTCGAATAATCTACTGTAAGCATGTCATTTCTGTTCCGCATTTTAATTGAAAAAGAAACACCTATCTCCTGCGGTGAATACAATGTATGAGACCATTATCAAAGAAAAACTTAATCTAATAATTAGGAGCTTTTAGGTCACCTCTTGAAAGTCAGTAAACGTTAATGGCCGATAATTCATTACTTCTCATTACACGAACGCAAAGGTACGTATAATAATTAATAATATCAATATTTGGTTTTATTGAACGAAACCAACAATCATATGAATTGAATTTTGTGAACTGCAGAAAAAAATTAGATTTTTAAAAGTTTGTTTCGCTAAGCATTTTTGATCTCTTCCATATTTTCCTTCGTGTCTTTACTACATGTTCATCCTTACGGCAACAGAGACAGAGAAGGACAAGAAATGGGTTAAGTACGGTGACATTTATTAGATTATAAATATAAAATTAAGGGAATCGTAAACGAAAGCTCGTTTACATTAATTATTTATAAGGAAAGAATATTATTTTCTAGACGTTCCCATATGTGGAAATAGTATCCACAATTCTACAATAATAATGAAATTGTTTACCCTATGTATTCGAAATCGATCAAATCTAAAAATAAAACCAAGCGGTGGACTGTAGCAATCTAAATTATTTCAAACTCATTCAAATGAAATTACATCTCCTTTTTCTATATTTAACTACCTACGTAATTCTTTTTATGCTTAAAATTCAATTTGTAAATGAAAGAAACATTAGTGTTTTGGTCGTATTTATAAAAGAAATTAATTGTATATGAGAAAGAAAAATAAATTTAGACATTAAAACCTCCCTCACATAAAAATATCCTGCGTCGACAATTTGTCAGCGAGAGTTTTCTGCGTAAAATCTTTTTCCGAAGATTGTCGTGCTTATTCTAGATTACGTCTTGTCTCCAAATTATAGCTATGTAAACACTGTTTTGAACCTCTTGCTAATTATGCAGCATATTACAAAAACTTTCATAGAGAAGTTTAAAAACAAAACAAATTTATAATTAATAATGAAGCTAACCCTAATTAAAAAAAACTATTATTTCGTTGCATTACTTTCTTGTTCTCTTTTGTTTTTTTAATTAGAAACAAGTTTTCAGGTAGTTTTAATGATCATATTGATTTTTTTTACTTCACCATTAACTAATTTACGTAATATGGAAAGTTTTAAATATTCATATTGAACTGGTTGAAATACTGTACTACAAGAGTTTTTAAAGGTTGATTGCAGCTTATTCAAACCTAATGTTTGAATTTTGTTTTGTACAGTTCTAGACAAAAAACTGGGACACTGTTTTTAATAGTTAACTATGAAGTTTGAGAATTTTAATGAATTGACTAGAGTTGCCATAACCCTTTCGGTCGGGCACCAGATCTACAGCCTGGTAACATCGCGTTAAAGCGTTCCTCTTTTAATAATAATAAAAATAATAGTCTTTATTGTTACCCTGCTATTTGCAAATAAGTAAGATAATGCAATAACAATAATTATAAATAATAACAGTAAAATTAATAATAATAATAATAACACCGATGCATTCAAGGGCAATGCGCAACAAAAGCCGATGTTCAGCGGGAGGAGGCTGCTCTCCCACTTAACCATAAAATAATAAATTGAGAGTAATACGAGGGTGGTCTGAAAAGTTTCCGACCTAACAAAGATACAAGATATTTTTTCTGAAAATGTTTTTTTATTTTTCAACATAGTCTCCTTGTAACTCTACACACTTTTCCCAGCGATGCTCCCATCTCTGTAACCCGTCCAAATAGTACTCGGCATTTTTCTCTGCAAAATAATTGTTCACGAAGGTGATTGCCTCTTCATTTGACGAAAATATTTGTCCTCCGAGCGCAATTTTTAGATGAGGGAACAAAAAGAAGTCACTTGGGGCTAGATCTGGTGAGTAAGGCGGATGGTCGAGCAGTTCAAGCCGTAATTCGTGGATTTTCGTCGTGGCAACCGCTGAGGTGTGAGACGGTGCGTTGTCTTGGTGAAACAGGATTTTCTTTTTCTGCAAATGTGGCCGTTTTTTCGCAAGTTCTGCCTTCAGCTTGTCAAGTAATGATGCATAGTATGCTCTTGTAATGGTTTTTCTTTTTTGAAGATAATCGATTAAAATAACTCCATGACTATCCCAAAAAACAGTCGCCATCACTTTCCCAGCCGAAAAAACAGTTTTTGCTTTTTTTGGAGCCGGTTCCCCCTTTGCAGTCCACTGTTTGGACTGTATTTTTGTTTCGGGCGTATAATGGTGTATTCAAGTTTCATCTACAGTAATTAATCGGCGCCAAAACTCGGATTTATTTTGCCTAAACTGCGCCAAAAGAGCGTTGAAAATATTCATTCGAACACGTTCTTGGTCTAACGTGAGCAAACGCGGCACCCAACTCGCGGACAGCTTTCTCATGCCTAAATGTTGATTTAATATGTGACAAACACGTTCTTTTGACATGTTCATAACCTCTGCTATCTCTCTCACTTTAATTCGACGGTCGTCTAGCACCATTTGGTGAACTTTGGCGATGTTTTCGTCAGTAGTTGCAGTTTTTGGACGTCCCGAACGTTCATCGTCTCCCAAGCTTTTACGGCCACGTTTAAATTCCGCAGCCCAAAATTTCACTGTGGTAAATGATGGTGCAGAGTCCCCATACATAGAATCTAACTCATCTTTTATTTGCGAAGGCGTATTGCCTTTCAAAAACAAATATTTAATGACAGCTCGATACTCGATTTTGTCCATTTTCACAAAAAAACTCACATCAACTCACTCAAACGACTGTTACATAAAAACTGCGCGTCCAAAATGGCTGAAACTTTGGTGAGTAACTGTCAACAAATGAACAACGAAATTCAGTAGCTTTTATTTACGAGTGCTGTCATCTTCACGTTGAGGTCGGAAACTTTTCAGACCACCCTGTGTAATAAAAAGTGACGGACGTATTAAACAGTAATGTTACTTTATTAAAAAATAAGTAATAGTACTAACGCTTAAAGTAATTTGCTTGGGTTACTAAGTGACTGACAAAAGACAAAGAAAAGAACAAACGAACAGCTAAGAGTTTTCATTCGACAAGTGTAAAAACAATTGCTTTTTGAATTTAGCTATATTTAGTTTCTTGATCTGAGTAGGCAATAGATTAAACTGTTTAGCGATATTGTACGAAAAAGACCTTTGATAATAGTAGTTCTATGAATCGGAGGTGTGAGAATACCCCTACTTCTGGCATCGGAATCTAATTTTATTATATACCATAGATAAACCGGTATTTTAAACATGATAATTTTGTAGTACAAACAACATGAGTGAGGCAGTCGACGATTCAACATGTTTAGCCAGTTAAGCTCAGAGAGCTTATGAGATACAGAATTCGCACGTCTTATACCATATATCAGACGCAAACAGCAGTTCTGAATTCGTTGTATTCTAGCTGAGTCTGTACTATTCAAACATGGCCTATAGACTGCATCACAAAAATTTAAATGTGATAAAACTAAAGCATCTGTAAGAAGTACTTTGGTTTTTTTAACTTAGTATGTGTCTGTTTGCAAAAATTAATTTTAGATTAGCGTATGCCTTTTGAATACACAAACTTACGTGTTTTTTAATCTAAGACCAGAATCCATATGCAGACCAAAATTACGCGAAACTTCTAGGACAGAAAGTTGAGTATCCTTTATTTTAATATTTATATGCTCAATAGCATTACTGCGTGATTTAGGTCTTCCAGACAGCATTGTGTGAGATTTACTACGATTAATTACTAATGAATGTTTGTTTGCAAAGTCAGTTAATTTATCTAAATCGGCCTTAATTAAATCGTTAGTTATGTTTATATCACGTGGATTGAACGAATAATACATTTGCGTATCATCGGCATACAAATGGTACGTACTACATGTGCTAATAATGCTCCCTAAATTTAAAATGTAAATTGTGTAAAGCAGTGGACCCGGAATAGTTCCCTGAGGAACACCACTACTAACAGCACTGACTCTGAATTCGTGCCCATTCAGTTTCACATACTGTAGACGATTGGAGAGATAGTTGTTGAGCAGCAGTATCGCAGGGTTTTTAAAACCTATACAATGCAAAATGGCCGTTAATAACGAATGATTTAAGGTATCAAATGCTTTGGAGAAGTTTAAAAGGACTAACGCAGTTAATTTGCAATTATTTGTTGCTGAGAGAATGTCATCAACTATCCTTGCCAAAGCGGTACAGCAACTATGGTTTTTTCGAAAGCCAAAAATTCAAAAATCTGAGTGTTTATTACCCTTTCCAGAATTTTAGAAAAGCTAGCAGAATACTTATTGGGCGCAAATCTTTAAAGTGAGTGGAATTAGCTACTTCAGATAAAGGTGATACATATGCTATTTTCCAACATTGAGGAAAGACACTATGCTCTAAACAGTAGTTTACAATATGTGTAACATATGGAACAAGAAAAGGACAACATAACTTGATTAATTGCACGCCAATGCCATCAGAGCCAACAGACTTGAAAGTAATAGAACTGATAATTTTTTCTATCTCAGCAGTTGTTACTAGTCTAAAAGAGAATTTATTGTCATTAATTTTGCTATTATTATTATAAAAATTAATCAAATTCTGATCTGGATCAACAGAGATCTGTTGTTTCACTGATTCAATAGAATATTGGTTAATTTTATCCATATATTCTGAATTTTGAGGAACTTTTGATTTACAGTTTTTATTATAAATATGTAAGTCTCTGAGGTTTTTCCAAAGTGTAGCTTTGCCGCTATTAGATACATAATATTCAATGTGTAGGGGTCAATTTTTGAATTTGAATTTGGCGCCCTTATTTTTAAGTTTAAGGGATAAGGGTTGGTAGAAGGATGGCGACGGTACTATTAGCGGTGAATACATATAGAAAACGTTATTATGTTTATATGGAAAAACCATTATGTCTTTTTATGAAATAAAGAATAAAAACTATTTAAATCTATTTTTTGAATTAAACCGGCAAGGCCTACAAATGTAAGCTTTTTTCTCACTATGGATGGCATTTGAAGTGAAATTCCTTAAGGTTTTATAATACTTCCAGTCCTTGACTAGTTTCGAACGTTTAATTTAACAAGTGCCTTATCACGTAATTTTTGCATAGTTTTAATTTTAACCCTTTTGAAGTAGAGTCGGATGTGAAAACAAGTCAGGCTTTTCGCTACAAGCTTTCTAAACTCTATCTATTTAATGATCTTTGATAATGATAGAAAAGTTGAAGAATTATTTTTGGCGTTTGAGAAACCTTTCGTGATGAGTGGGAGTAAAGGACCCCATGCTTATATGAACTGACTAAGGCATCTCGAGATAATAAAGATGTTCATAATATTTACAATTTTAAAGATGTGCAAATGATTACGTTCAGTTCTTTCTGATATTTTTTATTTTTTAAGTTTTTCTTAGTTTGCTGATTAAATAATTTGTTTCATTGTTCATTTGAATTAAATTTTTTCTAGATTAGTGTATATATTGCAAGATTTTTTTCTTTTTATGCTGCCATTATGTTAGTTCTACAGTATCTCTTTAAATAAATTAGTCGCAACAGAATAAACAATTTTATTGAGAGTGGAAGTTACGAGGGGAAAGAGTATCAAGTTAGCATTGCAAAGTACAGTAAAACTAAAACTGCTTGCTAAATCTAGAATAACTCTACGTAAGTAATTTTGTAGTCTTCAAAAGATAATCAGAAAAGTACGTGTGTTTAACATTCTGTTTTATTATTATTCGGAATTCATTAATTGCCTAGCTGTATCAGAGGTGATGGAATTTAGATAATAAATCGTTATTATTTTTCTGTATTGAATTATACTTACAATAGAATTATAATTAAATAACTTCGTCATTACCTTAGGCGCCTACTCTTCAAATGTCAAAACGAAAAAAAATCAAATATTTTCTCAGAAGTTGTAATATACTTTTCGTCAATAATAAAGTCCTCCCGGATATAAGCTTACTTTATATAAAGAAGAAAAGCACAAAATACAGTACGGTAATTATCCTACAGTTATCTACTACATTAAAACTTTATTCATTATTTAGTCTTCATTATTTTCAATAGCAAATTTAGCGTCCCAGTGCTTATTGTTTCTAATTCATTGTTAGTATATTCATTTTTAAGTTCAATTTTACAATTAAAATTTTTTTTTGTAAATTTATAATTTTAAATTTAAAAAGAAACTTAACTATCGCCCCACATCGGAAACATATTCTCAAAGAAACTTAATTCGCAATACCAACATTTTAAGCTTTAGTTATGTACTTTTATACTATACTGCAGAATCTATCGATTTCAACAATCTAAAGACGATCTGACAGGATGTACTGCTCCATAAAATGTGGCCCCTATTGACATGGATTCAATTTAAGTGTATTCCTTGGAGATCCAATAATGCACCGAGTTTTATCTCCGGTGACAATTGAGTATAAAGTATTTAAACCTTCGATTGCGATTACGACCTATTTTGCTGAAAGGGAAATAAACTGGAATCAATTGTGAATGTAAAGGTATATCTCCTCTAACAAAAATGATTGTATTTTCTCTTTCTTTATTTATTTTTGGGTTAAGGCATACAAAGCAAATTCAACATTTTATTATAATCTATAAATCAAAGTTACTTGAGAATACCAATCATGTTTAAAAAGTAAAAAAAAAACGAATTTTCATATTCAGTGTTTCATCGTCAAGAAGTTCATTGCAGATTTAAATGTTACAGACTAGGTAAAAAATTAAGTTTTGCGTTATCTGTTAATTTAAAGTGAGATTAAGGAAAGCTTGAAGTTGAATACAAACATTATATTCAAGACTGGCAATTGTTTTAATAGCAGTTACTAGATCGTAAATTTACTCCCTTACGAAATACGAGGGTCGTTTGAAAAGTCCGTGCAAAAATAAAAACTACTTAATTGTTTGGGGTAAACCTTTTTTATTTTTCAACATAGTCTCCTTTTAGGCTTATACACTTCGTCCAACGTTGCTCTAGTTTGTTGATCCCTTCTGAATAATAGGATTTGTCCAAGTCTGAAAAATAGCCATTCGTTTCTGCAATCACCTCCCCGTTTGAATAAAATCTCTTTCCCGCCAGATATTTCTTCAAATTGGGGAACAAATAGTAGTCCGAGGGAGCCAAGTCTGGAGAATAGGGGGGATGTGAAACGAGTTGGAACCATATTTCCATTAATTTTGCGACCACAACTGCTGAGGCGTGAGCTGGTGCGTTGTCGTGATAGAAAAGGACTTTTTTGTGGGCCAATCGTGGGCGTTTTTCTTGCAGCTCGGTTTTTAAACGGTCCAATAACGATGAATAATATGCACCTGTAATAATTTTACCCTTTTCCAGATAGTCGATGAGGATTTTATCAATGATTTCTGGAGTAGTAACCTTAACAGGGCGTTCAGAACGTTCAGCGTCACTTGTGCCCATATGGCCACTCCGAAAATTTTGAAACCACTTATAAATTGTTCTAATCGAAGGTCAGAGTCACCATAATGTTTGTCAAGCTTTTCTTTAGTCTTCTGAGGCGTTTTGCCTTTCATAAAGTAATGTTTAATCAACACACGAAATTCTTTTTCGTCCATTTTTTTAAAATCTCTCGATTTCCTCGATTCAAACGAATGCCAAACACAAAGAAATAGACCGATCTGGCTGAAACTTGGTGTGTGTTCTTCCAAGAGATGCTACTAACTAAACATAACCTCGATATGCGCCAGTAGTGCCAACTCTCTGACTTTGCACGGACTTTTCAAACGACCCTCGTATTAGTAATAGTTTATCTTAATAGTGGAGTGCTAATTATAATAAATATAATTTGTTAATCTAAACCCTGTTTCGATGGTTAACACAAGAATGTACACTGATACATCAAGCTGAACTTAGAAATCATTAAATCTTTGGATTACAACGCTTTACTTATTTAGTCAGCATTTGTTTGTGTTCGTGATATTGTACTAGGGAACCAGTTTTCCTACAAAGACAGCTTGTTTAATAAGTTATGATAACTACTAATCAAAATTTTAGAAAGAGCAGAACTTAAATTAATAAACCAAAAATTTTTCTAAACTCCTTGGAGCTACTAGTATCTAACTTGACAAATACTTTAATCGGTGATTGGTCTGATTGTTAACACCGAAGTATTTCTTGAGACCATGCAGATATTCTAATTATCCCTCCGGTGCTTAAATTAAGTTATGACCATGACTTCATTTTGCTCACTCGATGCACTTTGACTTTATGTCGTATATCTTCGTATGTTTTTAGTTCACAAAACGAGTTTAATTAGCATTCCATCTTTATATTATTATTATTTATACGAGCTGTGGCTATTATAAAACCGAGTGAGTACCACTTCATTCAAATATTTTGCATTGTAATTTTAATATTACACTCCCCTACGCTATTCACACATCTTTATATTCGCCGCTGTTCAGAACAATGTTCAAATTCATTTCTTTCTGGCCATTTTTGCTTTGACCACCTCCATTGAGAATAAATGCTTGTGATTTTTATGAATAAAATAGTCACATGGAGGAATATGTATTCTTTCTGAGTTGGAAAAATGTCCTGCTGAAGAAAACATTAGTAATTTTCCAAGGTCTGGCCCCTTCTCTATCATTCTTTCTCAGAACTTGATCAGAACCTTGAAGTAGTACTTTTGATTGATGGATGGACCATCAGGACAAACAAGTACATAAATAATCGGAATTGCTTTTATTTACAATTTGTATTATTTCTTATTTGGAATTTTCTACATCTGTCGACTCCTCTTGGTGTCTGTCTTGTCTTCTACAGCTTCCTCTCTTAATTGTCTAACTTCTATTGCTTTCTCTACTCCATTTCTCGACGTGATTCTTGGTCTACCTCTCTTTCGTCTGTATGGAGACTTCTAATTATAAATTCTTTCAGCCATTCCTTCTGGTAGTCTGTGCATGTGCTCATATCACTTCAATCTCTTTTATTCTATTGTTTCTATAATACGGTTCTATTCATTTCCATTCTTCCAATAATTTTGTTGTTTGTGACATGCTGACTACAGAAGATTTCATAGCTTTTTCTCGCGAAATCAGCTTAAATCATCATTAGTTTTTTCATATTTGCTTCATTATTTCCCATACTTCAGATCCGTATATGACTATACTTTCTACTATATTGTACTTTATTATCTTCTTTGTCTTCCTTAATATTTGATTGTTTGGTTGGTTAATTTTGATCACTTGTACATTTGTTTGTGACTTTGACCCCTACATATTTAAATTTGTCCTACTGTTCTATTCTTCCGCTATCTACATATATGTATGTTATTTCCTTTACTGCCTTTTGTTGTTAGATTTTATCTTGTTGACATATTAGTTTGTAGTCCCTATTTATCAAATCTTTCTTTTAAATTCTCGTCCTCAATAACTATTTGGTCGTTGACAAGTAGCAAGGCTTCCATTGAACTGCACTTTGTTTCAGTGTCACATTAAAAAATCTAAATCTCGTTACTCGAGAAAATCTGGTCTTTTTGAATTTGCTCCAGGATATAGTAACAAATACTTCGGCGATCTTGCTTATGCTCCGGGGTGATATTTTCGGAATTTTATATAGATTCTCCATATGTTCAATAGGTGTTGCAAAATCTGCTTTGCTGTCTCGATGTTTGTTAATTCTTATCTGCTATCGTTTGAGTTGTTACGGACGATTTGTTATACTTTTACAATCATCGATTTTTGACGTGCTTGATGAATCAGGACGCATATTTGTATTGAGTACACATAGCGCTCAGTCGGAAGTTGTTGGGTACTTGATAGTTACTTTTTGTAGAGATAGACAAAGAATAAGTGTACCATAAATATGAATAAGTATTAATTATAACAATCCATTTTAGTACTATAGTACAATAACGCTCGTGCACGAACTAATTGGACAGCGCAGCGGATCAAAAATAGACTCGACCATTGTACGAAGGTTCAAAGTAAATGACCTTCCTGCTTTAGCTTTATGTTAATTTTCAGCTTCGGCAATCTATTAATTTAATAACCATCCTCTATATTATACTACATCATAAGTTTAGATCAAAAAGCAAATCACGATGTATTGATATTTAATATCGAAAGGTTAGAATTGTCAAGTTTCTATCATAGTATGTAGTTTCTCTTTATGTTTTGTAGTTTGTCAATCTTCGTGTAAAAATCGAAATTGGAAACTACAGTTTCTGCTATCGATTTATTCCATTCCTCAGTTTTGTTACTACTTGCTAGTGTAAGAGCACTTTGATATTCGATCTGAGGTTCTCTGAAATGAGTCTACACAATACGCCTCAGAGAGAAGAGATGTAATTATCATTGATAGACAAGAAGTTCAACGGTACTACTTAGTCGAGGAAATAAAGCAAAAAAAAGGCCAAAGTAAAACAAAAAAAATCGCCAAGATGGATTTTGATGCGCTTTGTGGCAATCGATTCTGTGAGTTGTCTAGAGAAAAATGCTCTTTTTTAGTTTTTTGACGTTTTTTGTTGTTGCATTTCTACGGAGAAAAATCTTTTTGGATGCACTTTCAAGAGCTATAATTCAGTTTGAAAACAAAATCGACAAAATGAGCCAAAATGGACCAGATTTTCTCACTCGGGGGTTTTTTGAGTCGCTGATTACGAATCCGGCATTAGTTTTCCGAAAAAGTTAACCTGGCCGTAGAAAATCGGAAAATTTAGCCTAATTTCTGGGAAAATTTTTCTTGTTCGTGAAAATTTTGAATTTTAACTCTAAAATGGGTTCTAGAGGGTTTTTTTGGCCGCTGATCACGAATACAATATTAGTCCTCCGGAAAAACCACCCTGGCCGTGGAAAATCGGAAAATTTGGCACAATTTCTAAAACAATTTTGAAATTTTAGCTCGAAAATGGGTCCTAGAGGGTTTTTTGGGTCGCTGATCACAAATTAGTTTTTCGGAAAAACCATCCTGGCCGTGAAAGATCGGAAAATCTTGCCATTTTCTTTATTTTTCTCATGTTTAACCGCTCTTAGGTGGCAGTTCATCTTGTTTTCGATGTAGTCGACATGTTTGGAACCAGTTTTTACTGTTGCAGTGAAAAATCATTGGGAAATTTTCAAAAAAACGCGTTTCATGTCGATTTCGGGGTAATAGCATGCTGCCACTTCGAAAATAACAGCGAAAGCATTTAGAAAAAATATAGTTTTCAAGAAAAAGGATGCATTTTCCTCTGTAGAAATGCAATAACAAAAAACGTCAAAAAACTAAAAGGAAGCATTTTTTCTAGACAACTCACAGAATCGATTGCCGCAAACCGCATCAAAATCCATCTTAGCGATTTTTTTCGACCTTTTCTGCTTTATTTCCTCGACTAACTAGCTTTGGTCTTGAAACGATGATCTGCAGACTAGAGCCTATTTTAATTTTGTATCGTTGCATCGTTGTAGATTCCGTTTCGTTCAAACTCATGTGGCTGTACAAAACATTAAAACCATTACAAAGTATAAAATAATAATCGATATAGTAACGTAATTAAATAGTTATCTATAGTCCGTGATTATGGATCACCCTTTCTGTTAGATGTAACATCAAACGCAACTAAAGCTACATTATTTTATCTTTTGTTTGAAATTATCTACCTTGGTAAATCTACAAAGAATAAAATAAAATAAATTGACATCTTGATGTCAATTTTAAAAGAAAACTACTAGTTTTGCTACATTACATACTAATGCAACATTTTCAGAACTGTAACATATCCTTATTGACAAACTTTTATAGAGCTGAAGATATAGTGTTTACATATTATCAGTGTAGTTTAGTATACATTATACGTATAATTTCAATTATCTCAGTCAGCAGTTTTCAGTATTAGCTTGTCGTACAACCTTTAAAGCGTCCATTGATTAGTTAGATTTCTGCATTTACAGTTAATTGGAAAGCACAATTAATTTTAAGCCGGATGTTAATAAGTTTAGGCTTACAACATAATAGCCGTCATAGCCAATCGGCCGCAAAACCGCAACGTAATTTATTTTGAACTACGAGGTATTTTAACTAAATTCTCTTGAAATTTGTAACTATAAATTTGAAATAGCAATGAAATTATTTCACAACATCGATTTACATAAATAGTTTCCTCTTCTCATAACGTACCCAAATTACTAACATATTTAACTTATTTTAAAGTCTATGAATAAATAAACTTCTTGAAACTGTAACATAACTCTCTAACAAAATAGTTTCTGTTTTCTATGAAAACTTTTGTACCTAAAATAGCTAGCATTCCCTACATATTGTTTAGTTTTATTAGGTTTAACCATAACTATAATAAATATTCATGAAAAAGTTGTTGCTTGAATTACAG